>JAIPRN010000145.1:90619-116272 GCA_025469175.1 Geopemphigus sp. TES_GeoC_2020
TTTATATATATATATATATATATATATAGAAACACAGCGTTCATGAACGTATAATTAAAATGCGCCTGTATTTAAAGTCCGTGCGCCGTTTTTAGTGACTAATCAACGTGTGGGAAGGCACGCGATAAAATCGCACGAAATAAAAACCTTTTACGTAATATACGTTTTATCCATAAAACGTATTCGCAATTTATACCGACCGATAATCATCAAAGATATTTCACGACCGGCAAGCCACAAATCCGGAAATTAAAATTCAAAACAATTAGCTTCAGTTATCGACACGACGTGACGAGTTCAATCTACGCGTGAATGACAATTGTCGGTGGACGGTAACAAACGACATAAAATTAAACAATAACTAACGCTGTACAAGAATAGCAACGAACATATTGTAGCGTGCGTTTGCGACGCCCAACGTTATACCGATATTTATTTTTAAAAAATTATTTTCTATACAAACATTTCTGGACTTCAAATACATGGGTAACAATTAAGCATGGAACGCGCGCGTATACACGACGAGCATTTGATAATACACGTGAGAAACCTCGACGCAAACATCTCAAATCGTGATTTTAATATAAAGTGTAAGTATTGCACTACTCCCATAATAAATGATAACAAAAAGTATACACGTTTAAGAGTTAAAAATTGGAAATACTTTATCTCCGTCTTACAAGTGTAAATACCGAGCGTAATATCCGCCATTTTTACTATATTAATAACATTGCAATAAGCTCCCACCAGTGTTGATCACCCGGTGATAACCACCGTGATTATTACATACTTAAAATTATGGGTGTATTTTTATCCTAGTGTTGTAAAAATAAATTCGTAGAAAAATTTGTAATTGTTCGCGTAAATAATATATTTATACTTTAATTTTCGAAGTAATCCCAATACCACTTTCTAATTCTTGCTCATCGCTACAATCAACTAGAGTTACATCTTGAGTGATATTAGGGGCAGTATCCATAGGTACTGTGGAAATTATGGGACTTGATTTTAAGCTTGTTGGATGATTATACACTTCGGAAATTCCACCCCATCGAAGACGATATTGTTGTGTAGTCCACGTCACAACTGACGGATGCCAAATAATAGCCGTTAAGAATAGATAGGGCCCCATCAATTCTCTATATAACCAAGCAACTAAGTACTCAAACTTTGTGAATGGCAAAGGTCCATTCTGAAATTCAAAAAAAATTTGTTCACAACACTGTGCGACTTTTATTTACCTCGTATCGTTAAATTTAACTATTTTAACGTTCAATTAAGAAACGCTTATTACTATATACAATAATATATACATATATATATATAAATAACCATTAAATAATACATTAATAATATAGAATTTTTTATTTCCGAATACAACAAAATGTTAAAAAAATATTTGGTCATACCATGACTATAGAAAAATGTATTTTTATTGTTTAAAGACAACTTTGTGATTACCTGCATTATATTTAAAAGAATCCAGTCCAATAAAAACCAGACGAGTACATGAACCATATAAAATGCATAGGGGTCAATCGAACCACCAGAAAGCGTATGAGCTCCCCACGATGCACATGCTCCTAATATAAGACATTCAGAGAGGGGTTCCAATAAAATTGTATATGGTACCATAGCTATTCGTAGTTTGACCCATCTAAATAAATTAATAAACCCTTAATTTATTTTTTGAAGTAAAAAAAAATAAAGCTAATAAAAAACAAACGACGATAATAATAATTTATTAATTTATTTAACAAAAAGGTTTGTACCTTCTCAGACGATCGTGAAATTTTTTTAAATCACCACCTCCATTATTCTGTAATGCTGGACGACCACTTATCGAAGTTCTCCATCCTCGAGCTACCATCCATTTAGCCATGAAATAATCTTCAGCGAGATATGTTGCAAATGCATTTAGACCGCCACATGAATCCATAGCTTCTTTGCGTATAAGTGTCGACATACCTGTATGACAAATTGCTCCTAACAGGTCAGCCACTAAATAAACTCGAGCGTGAGCAGTTCCAAAAAATACCTATAGGTCAAAATTAAACGATATATAAATGATATTAAATAATCTAAACACGTTTGGACATTTCATTAATTAATATAAAAATCTGTAAATTGAAATTTTAATAATTTGGGAGTTTTTTTTATTCTTTGAATAAATTCAATTTTACTGTATTTTCATTCGTTAATCTTATAACATATAGTTTTTAATTTATCTTTAAATATATATATACCTTTTCCAAGGTAGAAACAAAACGTTTCTGTTTTCGAGTTTGATTATTCGCTTTTCTATCTGTTTGTAAACAAGATGAAGAAGAATTTTTCGAATCTGATGGCACCATAGGTTCGATTCGATCACAAGTGAATGGTACTTGATGTACAATTGCTACTTTATCACTCATATTATTAACCATATCACATAAAGTATCTTTTTTCACTACAAATATATAAAAAAAAAAATGAAATTAAAAGAAATGATTAAAATAATATTTTTCCCAAATACTTGAACCATTAATTTAACAATTTAAATATAAAACTTTATAATATTAATTACTTTTAATTGAACTATCTGATATGAGAATCAAAGAATATTTGGCCGCTTGGTAAGCTTCATAAACATTATTAATTTTGGGATTGACACCCACTTGAGATCCACCTGTAAAATACGTCAATTATATTTATATATTAAATAACATTTTGCCATTTTCAAAAAGCGAAAAATGAATTACAAAAATCCGTTAGAATTGTTTATACATAATACTTATTTTCCAAATACTTTCAAATACCTAAAAATAATTTAGCATCCACTGACGGATACATATCCAACAATTGATTAGCTATTATGGCAGCTGGATCTTGTGGATCAACGACACACATCAATACTTCATACTGTAAAAAAGGTTATCGTACAAAAAACTTCCAAGACAAAATATATTAAAAAAGGGACTAATCAATGAATTACCATTGGATATTCCATTTGGAAATACGAACTCAAGTTGACAAACAGATTGGGGTCAACGCCAATTAAGGGTTTCAATATACTAACACCCGGATACTGTTTATTGTTATTCCTCAGCAAGCCATTTTCTAAAGACACCAAAGAAGGCGTCACCGATTCCAATTTGGGTTTACTATAAAGTTTGAACCTGCTGTTTATGGAAAATTAGACAAACAGTGAGTGAACAGAAGAAAATTGAAAGGCGTGGACAAAGTGGTGACGAGCAAACGCGCGACTATATGTAAAAAATTACCCGTAACATATCGCGCCAATGTGGACGAACCAATAACCACACCAGAATATTAACAGACCGTAAGCCAATAGTATGTCATAATCGGCGAACATTGGCGACGGTATCGGTTGCATTATCGTAAGTCGTCAAACGTCTTCGTCTCGCTATTATATCCATCGACGATTCACCACCACCTTATTATAGACATCCGAGCATATCCGGAAAAACCGCCGGCGACACTACGCGGGCGCGTCCACCGACCAATTCGGGAGACACGCGTCAATTATGTAAGGTGGCGGCACGCGCGGTACTTCGCAAAAATAATCGACATGCACTTTCGACCGACCGTTGGTCGCCGAACGGAGGAAATATGTTACAAACGGGCGACGGCGGTGGCGGTGGCGGCGGGGTCCCGTCGTCATAAATGCGTATCGGCCGACGGCACGTACGATTGCGCAAAAACTAATAAAACCATTATTTATGATCGACCGATATATGGCGCGAGGAAATTACGATAGTTACGCAACGGCGAGGCACGCGGGCGTCTCGAGGAATTCGGTACGGCCGACTTACGCGCGCCTACGTAATAACGATCGACGTGGTAAAAAACGCGTCAAGTAGTCACGCGCGCGAGATAACGAGAATCACGCGAATTACTACGACGACTAACGGAAATTACCGATTAATTCGCGACGTATATCGACGGCGGCGTACGTCGAGCGTTTAGGTGGTCGTCCTCGTCATCGTCCTACAAGGTGTAGCGAGCGTGCGACGATAGTCGAATGATAAACCGAATTAATATGGATGATAAGAAACGATAATTATTCGCAAAAACGATAACCGTGAGGGGGGCTCGCGCGCGTACGGCCCTCGGAATTTCGCGCATAAAACCCGGGAAGGGAACCCGACTCGGCCGGCAGCCATTTCGGTCCGCGACTGCGGGTCGCTGTCCGCGCGATTTCGAAAATCGAACGGGACGACGGGCGTACACGGACAGCTGCCACACAGCGCGCTAAAACGTGATTGGTTCCGTGCGGGGGGGAGGGGGCCACGGTTGTCGTTTTCGACACGCGTCCGATAATTGGACATCGTTCACCGAGTGGTTGATAACGACGGTTTGTTACGCGTTGTCCGCGAACGAAACGCGCGGCAACCCTCGAATATCCTTCGTCGTACACGTACTTACTTGACCCAATTAGATGGGAAACGACGCGCACGCCGCCCTCCAAATACGCCATCGAAATACAACATTTTCCTTTCGCTTTCGGGGCGTCATTAAGTTTATGCACTGTTGCGCGCTCACCGGCCATCCCGATGTATGACCACCACCCGAAAGAGCGTCCTATCTAATAATACACCGACGATAATTTCGTTATTAATTTCTTGATCACTCTGACGACAGCGACAGCGTACCCGAACATACACCTTTCTCTGCCGGGTGAATAGGTGACGACCATACTGAAAATCGATTCACAAACTATTGCGACAACCTCAAATATAGTCAATGTCCTCTTATAAAAAACGCGTCTATTTACAAAAAAATATACCGTAATTCGTGCAGTCTGTCCAAAATACGCGAACAGTATATACCAAACCACTAGTTTTAACAATATAAAGGACCCTCGGAAATCCGGCTCCCCTTGTAATTCAACATGTCTACCATTGTTGATTGTACATAAACATTTCGGCAATTGTATGTACATGTAATCACACATAGTATGATTTCTAATGAAGAATCTGATTTGTAATTTGTCGGATTACAAGGTACTCCTTACCATCCAAAGTACTGCCTTCAGGCATTCTGGGCCAGTGAGTGTATTGCCGATAACATGTTTAAAAAAAAAAAAGTACTCTACCAAAAATTTCCTGTCTATAGGATGTCTTAGGTGGTCTGAAGTATTGCCTTCAAGCTTACCAGGCCAGTGAGGGTATTGCCGGTTCAAAAAAAGAAAAAAAAAGGATGTCTTAGGTAGTACTCTATAATCCAATATTGCCCTGCAAAACGTTTGTCGGATTACCGGGGGTCCACTGTACTAACAAGTATTAAACTTCTTACGACATATTACTATTGAATTTAAAGTCGAGAACGTTAGATATCCAATATTATTTCTCGTATGTTTTCTTTGACAACGTTAAAAATAAACGATGATTAAACAAAAAATTATTTTGTTTTTATTAATGATCCAGGACTGTTTATACGTACATTCAACTAACCTAATTTGTATACTCCAATATATAGATGGCGAACTTTTTTACCTACTTTAATTTACAAAATATATATAATATTTATATTTAATTACCAAGAATTAACCAACATCGAGATTTACTAAATTGAATCTAAGTTTAAAGGTTTAGATGTAACATATACACCAATATGTATGTTACATGAATACATACATACATACACATATATATATGTATTTATTTATTTATTTATTTATTTATATGACAACTAATTAATTACTATACAACAAATAACAAATACAAATATGTTTTAGAAAAATATTTTGTTGATAAAAGTACAAATATGCCTTGATCAATGAACATTATTTTAATACAATACACAATTTATAACAAAACTCATTAAATAAACGAATAAAGGCACTAACTTAATTTAACATAGACTGATATGACACAACCATAGTTAAAAAAATATCGTATACTTTAGTCATATCGATTAAAATTATTAAGAAATTGTGGAATTTGATTGACAGTTCGAAATAAATTTTTTAGCTTCATTCCATACATTGATTACAATATCATACAGCTAAAAAATTAAAAATCATATTATTAAATTATTATTCATTTCATTCAAAATAGTGAATATCGCGTTACTTTGTCAATCCATTCGTCATCCGCTAGTAACTTATTAAGAACAGTAGTTGTATCTTGGGTGAATTTGTTACTGTACTTATCATTTTCAATAGATATTCGTTTACAACACTCTTTGAAGATATTGTATTTAAGATGCTCAAGCTTGTGCATTATTGTTAATTTGTCCGCACACCGTTTATTAGAACAACAAAAGAATTTCTTTACTGCCGTTATCTAAATATGCATAATTATTGTAATAATTGGTAAAAAATAAAATAATTAAATTGTATTTACTTTAGAGGATGCTCTTTCACTATTAATATTTTTGAGGGTTCGAGAATTATACTCTGTACCAGATAAAGATATTTCGACAAAAAATTGTTCTTTCGGCACAAATGATTCAAAACCACATTCGATACAACGCAGCTGAATATTACTAATGGAAATTTCATCGACAGACTCAACGTTTATAATTGGATACCTTTTAATCACTGTGTCAACATTATCTACCATAGACAATTCTGTTATTGAATTTTTTATCATAGTAGAATGTATAGCTTGCAACCATGTTTGGGTAATTGTTTCAATTGCACGCATATTACTCAAAAAGTACTCATCTAAATATTCACAAATATATATATATTTAATCGATATATTTATTAAAATATTTTTACTCTTACCATTTTCGCGATAAATTTCTTCAAGAAAATTTGAATCTAATGCCTGTGACGTTAATGTTTGTACAAATACTTCAAAACTAGACCGTAATAATACGTTTTGATTATCAGGAATAGAATCTATGGCATCAATTTTCAGTTTTGAAACGTGATTGTAATCTGCAGATTCTTCAGTGTCATTAAATGAATCACTTTGGGCAGAATCATTTTCATGATAAGGTAATATTTGTACAAACACTTCAGTTGAAGATTTAGTTGGAATGACATTTTTACCATTATATATTGTAAGAAATTTAATAGGAACTTGACAATATATATCATAATGAGACTCATTCCACCCAGTATACTATAATTGAACAATAAAAACAATAAATGAATATATTAGTTTCCTATAATTAAACCTTTTATTTACTTACTGTTGACAAACTTTTATAAACATTATCTTCCTTACATTTTTCAAATTTCTGTAATAATGATTTTCCGTCAACTCTCCATAATTGTTTAGGTGTTATTGGTCCATTAAGCATAAATTGACTTTTAAGTGTAACAAATGATCCGGGCTAATAAATAAACAATAAGTAAAAAATAAAACTAGTCATTTAATATAATTTTTACTTTGAATAAGGTCGTCGATTCATCTAAATGATTATTGTTATTGTTAATTAAGGACGACGAAGTTGATGCTGAATGGTCACTGTTCAAATACTGCTTTTTCGTTAATTTTTTACTATGACCAATACGACGACTAGAGGACGAGTTTAAATTCTTAGGCGTATCGTTATTATCATTATTTGGAATCCAAGCTGGGTCCACATCTGAATTGGTGTCTGATAACTCGTCATCTTCATCTCCATCTAATTCGCCATTTATATTGTTAAATAATCTTTGAGATTTTTCTTTGGCCAATCGATGAGATAATTGTCTTCTAGGCTGTTCATTCTGTATTGTCTCTAAAAAAAAAAAGAACCAATCAAAAAATAATTAATAAAAAATAACTTAAAATTTTATACTTCGCTTTTTAACTGTTGTAACAGAATTAACCAACTTTTTTTTCGTTGTACTATTTTTCATTTTTTTTTTAATTACTGGCGAGTTTATATTTTCAGGTCCTTCCGATAAACTTGTCCACCATTGACGATCATCAGCAGCTGAACAGTTCTCACCATTACTAATATTACTTTTTTCTGATACAACAGTTGCTACTGATGAAACTTTAGGTAATGGAAAATATCTTGGATCATCATCTGTTGTACTAATAACATTATTATTCTTCTTAATATCTCTAGAAGAATTATGTGACGATACATGTTCATCAGATACTTTCCTTGGTTTTGGCAAAGGAATATACGGTTTATGTTTCGGAGTTGATGATACAGATTGTAATAATTTTTTGGACTTTTCTTTACATCCATCATCTGTCTTACTAGTTACATCGCCATGTATAAATTTGATATAACTATCTATAAATGAGGGTTGTTGAGTAGTATTAAATTGTTTAACTGTATTTACACTAGTAGTAGAAATAGAATCATCACAAAGGTAACTCAATTCTTGTTCAATGTTTGGAACAATTACATGTGGTACAGTATTGATTGAATTATTCGGATGTTGTTTATTATTATATAAAGATGAACTAGTAGTAGTTATAGATGTTACTATAGGAGATGCAATTGTTGTGTAATAGTATGTCGGATTAACTGAAGACACAATGAAGTTATTTTGATGAGCTGGTTGTGACATTTGCTGGATATTTGATGTTGGAGGTTGAACATTGAACGTTGAAACTGTATTATTGAATTGATTATGTTGTTGTAACGATGACGGCTGATGAAATACACTAGTAGGAATATTTCCAGAAAAACACGATGAAGTAGACACTGTTAACGGTTTCTGCTGCTCCAAATTCCAACGATGGTGGCGTATGCTTTGCTGTACATCTAAGTATGTATTGCCGTTAGAAGATACAGTCAATGATGTTGGTGAATGAATATGTTGCTGTAACTGTGACGATTGATTATGGTTTAGACGAAGGTGTGCAGGTGGTGGTTGACGCCCATCGAAATAATGACTATTATACGACGACGATGAATCAATTACTAAAGGTTTCGGTAAATGTTGAAAATTATTATGCTGATGTTCTACCATAGATTTACTGTTTAATAAATTTGTCGTGGGTCCAATAGTTTTATTGTTGTCAGTAGCTGTTAATAATCTAGGTTCAATCATTTTTTTCACACCATAATCTATCTCTGTTTGCATAGATTGTAAATTTTTAACAATATGCATAGGATCACAACGTTGAACTGGGTTCCCCATTAGTAACACGTTGTTGTCTAACTGACCAGCTGGAATTGTTCCATCGAAATGATAATAATGTTTGTTATCGAGATTATCAGAAGTCTTAGACTGTAATGGTATAGGCTGATTCTCGTAATAATTATTATTGTTGGCCATTATGTCGTTCATAATAACGGTATTTGTCGACGTTACTGCTGCGCGAGTAATTACTGATAAATAACCAACTTGTTGCGGCGCATTACTCGATTGGTAACGTGGTTCGTATGATTGTGGAACGTACGTACTTGACACTACAGGTAGAGTTTTATCCGTGGCTACGTTTACAATTTTGACCTTATTATTATTCTGTTGTTGTTGGACACTGTCAAATTGTTTCATTTTGTTGTTAAGATGAGTAGGCTCGATGTAAAAACGTGGATTGATAACTGGTGTAGATGGTATTTGTACATTGCTAGTAGTGTCAAGAAGTGTTTTAGAAGATTGGGAACACATTAACTTTTTGTGTTGGTGACGATGAAAGTGATGCGGCACTACTTGTTCGTGTGGTAATATACCAAATGGACTCAACGCCATGCCGACGGTGGTAATGTTTGAAGTGGGCATTACTGTTAACGGAGTGGTAGACACAGGCACAGTGGTGGCAGTTACCAACTGATGAGATCCGACACCATGGTGTTGATATTGCGGTATTACTTCCGACGCTGTAGCCATTGTCGTCGATGACGACAACATTAACTGTGGCGCTGTGGACAACAGTGTACCAGACTGGGCGGGATGAATCATCGACGGACGCACTTGAGGTGACGCTACCAATACAGGGTGATATTGGTTGTGATGTATGATATTATTGGTGGAGTGTTGCAACGGCAATCGGTGATTGCCACCATTGTGGACCAGTCCGACGGGTTTCGTATTACTCACGACCGTCGCCATCGGGGGCCGAATCGCGGAAAATAATATTACGGGTGTGGAACTAGCTTCAGCTGCTGCAGCGGCGGCGGCGGCGGCGGCGGCGGCGGTCGCAGCCGCATTTGTATTCCTTCCCATACTAGGACGGTCGATGGGTTCCATTTGGACGCTAGGACGAGAGACAGTCGGGTGGACGGCCTATGGCATTTTATTCGATTGAAAATTACGTTAATAATATCGCGCACGCGACACACGACACGAACGGCAGCGGACACTCGAAATCGTCGAACACAAAAATGGAACACAACAACATAATTGATATAATTAATACCTCTATTGTTATCTGATCGGCAGAAATATATTTGTCACAATGATTGTTTGGAGGTGAAGCGGTAGCATAACGCGCCGCGCAGACGGAGGTAAAATTTAAACGTAGCTCGGTGTTTCTCTTGTATTGTAACAATTGCGCGTTTTACCAAAAAGAAAAAAAAACGAAACGCCGATTAATTTATATCGAATAACGTTACGTCTTTAATATTCTATAATTTACGTTATAAAATGTACGTTTGTACATTTATTATCGTTATTATTACGTTATCATGGATATCGTTATTTTTTGAAATTATAAAAACTTACTGCTTAAAATTATCCAAACCGTCCGCCACTTTATAGGATAACTATAAAACCAGACGAATAATTGCTATACTATACGCTGTCATAAGCTAACCACAGACGAACGAACATATTTTTCAGAATGAAATCCCATCAGTGGTGGACCAACACAATGAATAAAAAATATCGAAATTTAACACTGCTCCTCTAAGGATGATATAATTTGGTCCATTAAACTGGCATTTCGCTCACATTCGCTTGTTGAAACGAGAATAGTAATTACGACTATATAAAAGGTTTCTAAATAGGAACGACGGATTTCAGAAATAAAATCACGGGACCAAAAACTAAATATTAATCGCGTGTGGACATAAAACATTTACGAATATTGTTCTGGTTCAGTACGACCGCGATTGAACGACGTTTCGTCACACATTTTACGTATTGGGACGTACAAAAATACATTCCTGCCGGTATATATAAAAAGCTCCGAGTACGTTTATTGGCGTATAACGTTTTTTAACGAGCGAAACTTTATTTTATCGAACAAATCTGTAACTAAATTATTATTTCCTGATCTGACGACTAGCTTATGGTGTTTCGTACCGCTGTCCAATGTAGGAGTTCTCACCACGTTTCGCGTTGAAAAATGATCTCCATATTCGATAGAATTCATTTTATTAACAACGTCACGCACAAGACGTACACCATTTTTTTTGTAAAGGTTAATTGAATACACAATTCCCTTTTGTTTTCAGCGTTTCGATACACAAAATTGAATTGCGCACGGTTGAAAACGACATACAAACGCGTTAACCGACAATACTCGAAACAATTCCGAACCAGAATTGTTGACGGACGAGTGGCTCGGTTAATGCGTACACCAGACGGGGGCCACTCGAAACGGAATTCGAAAAATTTATCGGGAAATACCATTGATAAACAAATAAACAACATGCGTTATTATCTATTATATACTATTAATTATAATTAATAGTATACATTGATTATTATTAATAATTAATATTTATTATATTAATAATTATTATTAATATATATTATTATATATATATATACACGTTATTATCATCTATCGATGACAACTGGCAAATCACGATCGAGGGATAACACGAAAAGAAAATTTCGCCCGCGTTGTTGTCGTTGACGCGGTTTCGTCGTGCTCGGTCAAAATATTCGAGAAAACGCCGAATAATTTATATTGGTGGTGTTTTCCAAAATATCCTCTCTTGATAACACCACCTTCACGACTCGAGAACGTAGTACCAATTTATTCGTCGTACGTGCGAGTTATGTAAAACAGAATTGTACGAAAACGATAAACCGCGAAATTCGAAATAATTGTTGGTTCTTTTTTTCTCCTCTTTGGACATTCGCTAGTGGTTTGTAACCTCATATCGACTTAATTTTGAAAATAATTACCGTTAAATACCAAAATATTATCGATAAGAGTACCATTAACGGGACAAATATTTCGAAACTTAACGTTTCCGTATGGCATCCTTAGTTCTAAATCGTTTGGGAGTACATTTTTGTCCGTATTTCATTTTATAAGTTCGATTGATGTACACACTTCGATTAGTATTTTCTTTCGGTTGGAACTGTCCTTGAAAAAACGCGGTCAAAAAAGTTCACCTATTTTCACGGTAATTCTCGAAATTCCGTGGTCGCTTTCTTTTTTGTCGATTCCGAATAATAAATTAAAAATGAAATGCTGTTTCACTGAATCGTGTATTCGTAGTGATGACGTGCGTCTTATTTCATTTTTACAATCAAATTGGTCGTAATGAAAAAATTGTGTACGAGTTTCGGATCCTGCAAAATATACCGTCTCGTTGTACGTAATAGCAAATAACGTTTTAAATATTATTTAAGCGTAATTTTATTGGTAAACTTTATTATTTTCGTTTATAATGTAACGTATTAGTCATAACAACTAATTAATAATGATGTAGTTTGTAAGTCAAAAATTGTTCAAAATGAACCGCGAACGTTGTTACTTTTTTACTTTAATTTGCTACTTACTTAGATAGTCTTATTTTAACGTTGTATTAATATTTTGAATTTGAAAGCCACGATAAATCATTGTATTCAAAAAACGATCTTGAAAGAAGCTATTAGTTTATTATAATTAACGAATATAATAAACATTGTTAACAATAAATATATATATTTCTAAGCTTATATTACATTTTGAGTTCTTAAAAATACAAAAATTGTCCGTGTTCAAAACGAATACGTCGATAATTTTATCGGTTCTTATTATTGAAATTGTTAGCTTTTGGTTTTCCTCACATTCGAGCGAACTATTGGAAAAATCCTTAAAAACCGTGTCGAATAAAATACTAATTAGATATCATTTGCCAACAGAAATTAATGAATGTCAAGATCGTCTGATCACTTTTTCTACACGAAAATGTGTTAACAAAAAAAAAACACTTTATCGTAAAACTAACATATTATTCACTTCTCTCGGAATCTAAAATACAAAGTACAATATAATTAGTTAAGTAGATTATTTATAGTTTTTATTTTACACAAAATGATATTTTAAAATAAATAGATAATTATAATAATAATTAATAAAAATAATAATAAACGTTCGCGTAGTATATTAAAACGAAATATATATTACGCTGTATTTAAAAATCCTATGTATAAATATAAATATATGGGTATATAAAATTGGTATATAAAATAGTAAAATAACGATCGACGGTGTAATTATATTATTATCATAATCGTCGACCGCGATTCGTGGTCGCGGCTTGGATCCTCCGATCACATGGCCAATCGAGACGTGCTCTTGGACAAGGGGAACGGTATGGATTTTCTCGCTGTACCGTTTGCGCCTGCGGTGAAAGTTACTGCGAATCCGCTGCCGGCCGATTGCCGTCTCACTGGAATTTTCGATACGATCGGTAAGCTATTATTGTGGCCACTGTTGGTAGACGTCGACGACGATGACGACGATGACGACGACGATGACGACGACGAACCACCACTACACGAAGTGACGGTTGCGGCACCGGATGGAGGGGTGGACAACGACAACCGTAGGGTCGGAAGTTTTGTGGGTGATTTCGATTCGGCGGCTGAAGCCGCGGGTATAACCGCGGGTACAGTCGCAGCGGCAACGGTCGCGGTGGCACTGCTCCGTAGCGGCGACGGCGGACGTTCGTCATCTTCGTCTTCGTCGGATGGAAACGAAGGCAACGACGCGTCCTCAATACTGGTCGTACCGCCGCCGACGTCCACGTCGTCCGTCGTCTGCAACACGGTCTCGCCATTTTTGTCTCCACGGTCTAAGGGAACTACCGTTTCGTTTCTGTCGACGGTTTTATCAGGACCGTCGTTGCTGCTGCCGTCGCCCGCCGCGGAAGACCGTTTTTTAATGCCGAACGTAGACATCGACCGCGGTGGCGGTGCCATCGCGGTCGTGGTGCACCAATAATAATCGTCGTCCACTCGAATTTCGTCCGTGGCCGGCGGCTGTATCGTTTTGTTCGACGTCAGTCGGGTATCGTCAACTTTTGGAACGACGACAGAGACGGTGGACACGGCCGGCACGCTGTATTTGCGAGGTGGCGGCGGTGGTGGGTTGACTGCCACGTGCTTCATCTCGTCCCGTTTCATAGCCAGATCGTCGCCGTCGATCGTAATAATCTTTGCCATACTTTCGTAACTGTCAACCGTAATAACCTTCGGTGCGCTTTCGCCGTTGTCGACCGTAATATTCTTCGCCGCGCTTTCGCCGTTGTCGACCGTGATATACTTCGCCGCGATTTCTTCGCCACCCACCGTAACCTTTGCCGCGTTTTCGTCGTGACCGATCGGTGCAACCACTACGGTTTCCAGTTTCGTCGATGTATTGATCGTACAACGTTCCGGTGACGTGGTTTCCGTTCCTTCCTCCGTACTCGCGGGTGAGGCGCCGTATTCGAGAGTGTTGTACCGTCGCGACGACCCGTCGTCACGTTTCCGGGAAGTTTCGTCGATCACTGTCGCTACAGTGGCCGCCGATGTTTTGTGAACCGGCGCGGCGGAACGGTCGCTTTCCACGTCGGCGTCGACTACTACGTGACCGCCGCCGTCGTTACATTCGTCGCCTTTGAACACGAATTGTTTCTGATGGTGCCACAAACGTTGCGCCTTTCCGCAGACGGTCGAAAACAGGTTGCCGGATTTTGCGCATTTAGTCGGCTCGTCTCTGTCTCCGCCGCCGCCGCCGCCGCCGCCGCCGCCACGGTCGCCCGGTTCTTCTTCGGTTTCCAATTCCACGCGTAAGCCATAATTGTGACTTAATTCGACGAGAGCCTGATTTAGATTCAATGTCGGCTTCACATACTGTTGTTGTCTTGTTTTATCGAACACCAACCGCATCGCGATCAAATTATCTAAATATATATATATATATTCAATTACGATAACTCTATTGTTTTGCGAAGTATTTTTCGAAATTTTCGACTAAACGCGATTGTTATCAATAATTTATTATACGCGGATGATTTTTCTGAACTAAGAAACTAATAAAAGGTGTTTACAAAAAGGGCTATTAAAATTTAACTAATATCTTCATAAATATAGTACGAAATCATCTCGATTAGTTTTCCGCGTATAATTATTAACCATTCGTAAGTATAAATAAATGTAGACAAAATATCGATAATTATTAAAAAGTATTACATCGCAATTTAAAATATCCGCGAGTAAATATTATATTTCGAAATTACTTAAAAAACTCGACTTCGTTAACTTGCTCTAGTATTCCAACGAAATTATCGATAATTGAACAATAATTTTAAAAAAATATTCGATTTAAACGGATATGTAATGTAATTATAATTTGTCGAGCTTTTTACCTATTGATCCATCCTTTTGTTTAAACGTATATATTTGTTTGCCATCAACTTCGGATGATTCAATTGCAATCGATCCGGCTTCTATAATCGATGGTGGCACGTGCACTATTCTGCTGCAGACATTATTATCAGCTACAAACGCTGGGTTGTCGGTCCCGCCAATTTTCTGCAACTTTTCTTTAGGCGGAGGTGATGTTTGTAATACAATATTTTTGTCTGTTAAAAAAATTTATAATTATACACACGTCGTTCAACAAAGTACCATACACCAATGCCTCAAGATTTGCACAAAAAAAATGTTACGGATAATTCTGAGTCTAATTATAGATAAATAGTATAATTATAAAACCAACTTCTTAAAAGTTTGTGCAATGAATACATTTTGAACAGTTTATTATTTGTTTAAGTCCCTGATGGTCTGTTTATATACTAGAGTAGTACACGATGTTTATGTTAATAAAAACTGTCAAACTCGCTTATAAAATGTCGATTAAAGTCAATATAGGACTAACAACGTGCGTAAGCAGTTAAATAAACATTTGCACTTAAATCATCATTTATTAAAAACGTAATTTTAATTTCAAGCTGAAATCAATTTATAGTTGCAATTTTATGCTTAATTTCTCTAAAAATTCTAATAATTTATAATTTTAAATCGTAAAAAATAACATATTATTAATCTTAATTTTTGTTTTAAAATTACGTTTTATCATCAATGCGTATTTAAACAATTTTTATTATCCATTGTTAAATTTTATATTATACAATTTTTATTATATCGAGTGGTATATACATTCAAACGTAAATACACACACACACACACACACACACATACACACACACACACACACACACACACACACACACACACACACACACACACACACACACACACACACACACACACACACACACATACACACACACACATAATTTGTTTTTAAAATGTAATAGTGCTTGTAAATGAAATAATTAATAGGCGATTTGTAGTTATTAATTTTATAAATTATTATCATTTTTGTAGTCAATAAATTGATAAGTAAAATTTATAAAATAATCGTGCGTATGTTTTTATTTTTATTTTACTCGTGAAGTCTAAAAATGTTACGTTAAAATATGTATGTACATTATTATGGTCGTATTCGTGCGTCTATAATTACACATATGTTTGTAATAATAAAACTGAAACGGATATAATATCATCATACTATTGTGTGTATACCTACTTCAACGAAATTACAGGTTATTCAAGAGCAAAACAAAGTTGAGTATGGTTACTAATTATATACGGTATACGCGTAAAAAGTGTAAAGATATTATAAAGTGTATAATATATATATATATATATATATATATATATATATATGTGTGAGCATATATCTAACCTGAATCGTTTTTCCACCATAACAACGACCAATCGTGTTTTCTCTTTTTATAATATATGAAATAAATTGCGACGATCGCCAAAACGAACAAAATCGTACACAGGGCGGTTGTCCATACAATAGAGGATACATCGTTGTGACCACAATGTTGCCCCCCTTCGTCGGCCATAGCTGTATTTATCGTTATCGGGGTGGTCGCGACGAGTAATAGAAACTTAAAATCTGTGAACAAATCACTCTTCCACCTTGGCCGGGGCCACCACATTATTTGATTTCCTTATGGGTGGACACTGTAAACAAAAATTTTATTATAATCAAAACAGAAACGTAAAAGAAAAAAATGTTTCGTACATTTAACCACGACGAAGTCTTAATTTGTATTAAAGCGGTACATTATAGCGACCTAATATATACGTATAAGGTAATTTGAAAATCGATTCCGAAGGTGAATCGGTCAATTAAAAAATACGCTTTCGTCGATCCGTAAGACGAAAGCGTATATTTTATCAAAATAACAATCTCGCTCGAGCCACGGTTATGTTATATGATGCTGTTATGTACCGTCGCGTCGTGTTTCTCTCGAAGAATGCAGTTTATTGGACGCGTGTTGTGGGTGCGCCGAGAAAGAGAGAACCCGTCCCGCTAGCCGGTTACCACGCTGACTATATAGTATATACCATCCTCTTTGCCTACTTTTACAAATCTCAGATATACAAGAAGTTAAAGCCCGTAGCGGGCGAGACGAGTTGACGATAATAAAATATTAAATAAATATTATTATGTACACGCCGAGAAAAATGTAAATACTCGTAAACGTCCGCACGCGCACGCGCAACTATCTTAGACCGTATGGTGAACGGATACGCTATGGTATTATTATTACGACTCCATGCAACTTATTTCTAAAAACATTTCTCTCTCTCACACGCATACGCGCGCGCACATACACACACACACGCGTGTGTTTGCGTTTCACTAATACTCTGAGTCGGATATCTGGGCCTAGGCTAGTTGAATCAAAAATTAAACGTACTTCGATTTTGTAAAAACGCCAATTGTATTCAATTACCCGAATAAATATTATTTTATTATTTTCTTTACGACGGAAATAACGGAAAAAAATATACCAAACGACAAACACTCATCTTATAAGTGTTATAAGCACAATACCATAATACACTTGGCTGAATGATGTACTCGCGGCGCGATGGCTATATTGCATTACACTCTTTCACCACCCGCGGTAGCAGCCGTCGTGACCTCCAACCGGATATGCCTATACCTATATATATGTATGAGTGTGTGTCAGCGCATACCGATCATGTAGTATGGAATACAGGGATAACTTGCCGATAAGATATACCATATATAACAGTGGGTACTTAACGAGTGTTAAAAAATTTAAAAAAAGCTGTTGATCGTCACACGACCACTTAGGTGATATTATTAAATATCAGAATCGTGTTAGAATCATCGTACATATGGCGTACGATATTCTATTACGGGTTTTTTGAGTGATCCGTTTTAAGTTGTTCGCTATGCATGAGCCGCGTCGTTAGTTATTATCGCGATTTCTAACATCGGATGGGGAAGGGGGGGACTCGTAAATTCGGAAGCCGCGACAACTTACGTAGGTCGAACGGAACAACGACCCCAAGTGTTGTTGTAGTGTGTGAAAGCGGTTAAACCGCCACAGGCCCATTTTCTATCCACGGCCACTGTACGATAAATATAATAATAATAATACTTACGTGCGCGATGTCTATAAGTTATGCGCGTGTTTACGAAACTGGATGTTAACGGATTGACGATACGCGTAAAACGATATTATTTGGAGGCGTACATTTACTCGCTGTCGGTGGTGTGTACACCTGTTACGCGATATTATAATACATCCTGAATTATTGTAATAACTGCGTCGGCAACGGTCGGTGTACATCCGGTTCCATTGTACGTTTGTGACCGGCGACGAGGGTAGCGACGACAAAAACAAAAACCCGAGCCGAAAACCTGTTGCGTCGGTAAACACGCACGATACCTATATGTACCTCCGTGACGGATAGTGCTTCTCGTTCGTTCAACCTTTCGTCGCAGACGGAGGGAAAAATTGCGTTATTTATAAAAGCGTCGACCACCGGACAAGACTTTATCGTCCGAACGTTTTTCGCGCGTGTCCCGCACAATTATTTTGAGCGACCGCGCGTCGACGTCGTTACGTTTATCGCCTACTTCGACGGTGTATATATTTTACGGAGATTAGAGAACCGCGCACGTGTACGTTACACCGCTCGCGAAAAGAGAAAATTCCGACCTATATGTTAACGAGTCCGTTTCGTTCACAGATAAACCGAAACACATATATAACATTAGGCACTCATACTCGAGTGCGTCGCACACTCTAATAACAACATAAGATATATATATATATATAGATACGCGTATAAACAATAAAGAGAACGTCGAAAGAACGTTTAAACACACGTCATAATACGAATATAATTATTATTAAGTCGTAATAGCACGAGCGTGCGCGTCAACAAACGATAATTATCAGGTACTCACCCGAAATTTCAGGGGAGGTGGTGTGTCCTCGGTGGGGTTGAGAATATAAAAGTTCTTCGTCGACGTCCGCAGCGACACCGGTTCTGTTTCGTCAGCAAAAACAAACCGCCAACGAAACCGTCCGAATCGTACACAAACAGTATTGCGTGTCGCGCCCGGCGGGGGGGTATCGACGACCGGACGAAATGAACGCCGGCGCCACAAAATTACCCAAAACGTCCAACTGTGCGCGGCACGCGTCGGCGACGGGGGACACGGCACGGTCTCCACGCCACACAATAAGAACGCGACTGAGCGGCGAACAACACTTAGCGCACCGAGCAGGTGAGTAGGTGTGTATGTACGCCTCGGCCTTCGCCGCCGCTGAAAACGTCGGACGGCCGAGTCGGCGTCGTGTAAAATTTCACTACGGACGCTCGCGGCGACCGACCGCGAGAGTACAACTTTTACGTCGCCGCGACGTTCGTGGAAGCGGGCCGCGGGCGAGTTTTTTTGTAGCGCGCGCGCGCACTCGTTAGCTGTTTAATATGGGAAAACATACGTGCGTTTTCGGGTATTATCCGTCGAGCCGCAATCTCCCCCCCTTCCGATCGCTGGTTAGTGAGGTGACGGACCGTTGTCGTGTGGGGAGTGAGGACGATATACGTTTGCTTGGAGAGGTATTCATCGTTGGCGGCGGCGGTGGCAACAACGACGGAAAGAAGTCGGTATCATACAACCGGTTTTCATCGCCGTCATGATTCGTCGTAACGTCCCGAGATTATTTATAAGGCTTTTCTCTAGCGGGCTACCGCCTCCGCCCGCGCTCGAATTTCACGACCGACGTAACATATTTTCGAACGTCCGGCGTTCCTACGGGACGGACAAGCGTGCAACGAACACGCCGCGGCGTCTCGTGCGAACGGATCGGGCGAGAATTACTATTTTGTTTGTTTCTTCGGTACTTAACCGTAATATCGTCCACGATTGTTTCAACGACAACGGTCTCCTCGAGCATATTATCCGTACGGCTGATGAGGCGTAGGCGATACGTACCCGACGATATTGTATCGCCTACGCGTTGTCCCGTACGGGGAAAACGCGAAATGAACGGAAGAAAAACGACGCGAGATGGTCGAAAAATATTACTTCTGTCCTATACGACCCGTAGTCTCGCTACGTGGATGACGGGACAGATTGGGCACGACGAATTTGGTATTGCTACGTAACATGTACGTTTATAAAAATGTCGTCGTCATAATAGGTCGTGGGTACGGTACACACACACACACACACACACATGCGCGCGCGCACGGGCTACAACACCTCTATAATTATAATTTATGACCAAAGTCGTTAGTTATTAGAAAGCGAGTAAATTCCGCGCAAGTTTTCACACACGTATATCCACGTCGCTTAGCGATATGTTTTCACATATTATAATATTTAATGTATCAAACGTTGTCATATATATATATATATATATATAAACACACACACGAGTGTATCATGCGTGTGGTCCCGGATTCGGGGGAGTCGCGAAAGCGATAATATTTGAATAAAATTTTAACGACCGTCGCCGTAGGGGATTTTATTTTTTAACGATTATAGAACTGCGTACGAATATCTACAGCGCCGATAAATTTCCATAAGGTACGTGTCTGTGCTACGGTGAAACTCCGACGACGTCGTAAGTTTCAAACACAAAATTACAAATACATTCCGGTGTCCGAAATCAACTTTTTCGTGACGATACGATTGTCCGCCACCATAAAACCGGTCGTCGGCCAACGGACGTCCGGTGACCACTTCGTATCTCTGGACAGCGCTATGTATATGTGTAACGGGTAGCAGTAATATCACGTCGAGTGTTTTGATATCGTTTTCGTAACGTAATCTCTTTGGAATTGATATCAATGTTTATGGCGCTTATAAAGACCTTTATCGCGGTAATCTCGATACTCCGGCAACGTTTACATAAGCGAACAACGCGATTTTGAATCTGTTTTTTGATACGGAATATTTTAATTTTGCCGTATTTTAGTCATCATTTATAATAGGTACTCAAGTACCCTATACTTAACGTCGTTCGAAATGGAATCCATCATCGACGACGATCAAGACATACCGGTTGATTCCAATTGTAATGAGAAGAAAAAAAAATGTCTTACCATTTCCGAGTATAATGCTATAGTGGAATGGATAGACTCGTTGATTAACGATAATACGGACTTTGTTGTAAACAAGTTTGGTTGGTTGGCCCAGAAAGCTCTTCGAGAATATTCGCAGTAAGACATAAAGTTTAATTTCCTCGCCTATATTTGTTTGTTATATAAATTATATCATGGAATTTTAGATTAAACGAAAATACCGTATTAAGCATTATTGATACTCGAGTACAATTCTATGTTCGTAAACATCATTATAAAGTTTTTGGTAATAATTCGAATAAAAATTCTCCTGTACATCTTAAAGCAACACCTAATCAATCCCCTAACCACAATCAACACAATAAACGTTTGGTTAATTCCGCAAACATGTACAACAGGTGAGCATTTTAATCTAAAAATAATATGTATTGGATGTATGTGTGTATTTTATGGTTTGTTTTTTCAACATAATTTGTGTATTAGATATAAGGAATTGGCAGCAAATGGTTCTGTGATGAATCCATTAATCACTTTGGCTGATAATTTGCGTATGCCCGCCACGTTAGTCGCCAAAGCTGTGCTCGCGGATTACTTAAATGAAGAGAAATTAAATTACAGTAGTGTATCAAGTGACAATTCTTTGACTGACAACAGTTTTTTGTCAACAAAGGATAATAGTATCAATAATAATTCAGAAGTTTCGAAAATCGATACTCCGTCTAGTGTCGATAATCAGTTATCGCTACAATTGAACTGGCTTAGTAATAAACTCCTTTCGATGCAGACAGTTTTACCTGATGAAACATTAAATCAATCTGATAACAGTTTTAACACTAATAGCTCATACAATACATCAACTATTACTAAACATTTAACTTTAACACCACATAATCTAGCCACTTGTACTTGGCTGATACATACAGATCCACAGTTGGCCTATCAAGTTTATAAATGTTCGATAATAGATGGGTTTTATGGTTCTTGTATGGATTTTGTCAAAAGGTAAACTCATTATTTCAGTAAATATTGTTAAACGCGTTTGAAATCGTACATGTTTGAATTTTGTTGTTTGTTATAGTTGCATTGGCCAACAATTTGAACAATTGTTGAAACAAAAAATGACATATATTGCTGCGAAAACACGAACTAACCAATTGGACTGCCATTCTTTGTATACAACTGAGAAGGAGTGTCATCTCCGTGGTTTGGACATGACACCCGATATGGTACTTAATGAACCTATTGCCATTTCATTGTGTTATGACAATAGTGCAAAGTACAAAGATGACTATATAGCGACAAGTTATGTTGGAGGTAGTGATGGCGAGATTCGAATATTGAATTGGATAGAATCTAAAGCGTTGTTTGGTACACCGGAACACTTAAAAGCTACTATGCAACGCCAACTTTTTCCTTATTGGAATCGTTATGGTCCTGGCGCTGTTATCTATTGGTTTGGACATATCTTAGCTGATGACAAAAAGGATTTACATTTTCATTCTAGTGTTTTAACCGACAAATCTATTATTGACAACACATCTGCTGGCAGTGTCAACAACAGATATATCAAGATTAAGTCACCGACGAAAGCGTCGGATTCTAATTTTTGGTCAAAATATTGCATTTTAATGGATGGATTTCCATCTCCTAGTAAAATTATTACGCACGATTATAATAAATAACAATAATGAAAAACACGGCACAACGGTTGTAATTAAATAAATATATTGACCAAAATTAAAAAACATACGGTACAAATTGTTTCGTCTGTCTACGTTGCTGATTGTTTGTAAGATTTTGTATTTAAAATGCGAACACCACACATGGAACATATACCTTTCTTGTAAGCGCAACTTTGACAATAATGTCTGCCCGGTTCGTGTACTTTTTGCTTACATATTCTACACTCGCCGAATGAGTACATAATCGAAGAAGTACCCGTTTTAAGTGTAGACTTTGAGGAAGTTTTAGAGCCTGATAGCGTTTTAATTTTACCGATAGTTTGTAAATGTTTGTTATCTTGTTTGCGTACCATTCCTGTGTCGATTGCATTTCGACAACCCTGTTTCCACGGGTCTGGGGTAGAAGTTATGCCTAACTTTTTTTCGCACTTGTCGCATACCATTTCGGCAGTTACAAACACGTTACAACTAAGTAAAACGAAATTGTAATTATCACCACACAATTGTTGTTGTTTAGTCGTGATAAAGTCGATTAGTGATAACAACGTTTTGAAATGATAACGCGTCTGGCAAGTAATCAATAACAATTTTCGGAGTCAAGAGTCGTATTTATTAAATATTCAGCGTTATAATTATGGAATCGCGTATTGCTTAAGTACATAGAATTTAAATTTTTTTCTAGCATTACGGAAATAACTACAAATTACAATAATTGAACGCTACAAAGTATTTCGTTTATCGCGTGGAATAATAATTAATACGTACGTTAATTAACTGACGATAATTTAAATAATATTAATAGTCATTTAAGTCTACTATAGGTCTACATAATTATCGTCGTGAATTCGTTTACTTACTAAAATATATATTTAAAAACAATAGTATACGTTTTTACGTGTATAAAATAGGCCTAACAAAAAACAGTGGTTTTACTATTTTCAATAAATGTGTATTATATATATATATATTTTTTTTCTAAACGTATTTTCTTCGTTATTGTTAACGACGTCGAATTTTCGAAAAAATTTCGTTACTTTCCTACCCTCCCCCCCTAAAAAAATGTATAATAAAATATCGCGAACTATAAACAGTATGGTTACGTGAACGAAAATACCCTGTATTTCTGTAATTACATCCGGACGGACACCGATAAATCTAAAAACTAAATGCTACGTAATTATATAATATATATATATGTAGTAGGTATACATGTTTTTCGAAAACGTTTTAAACTTAACGTTACGATAATACAACGTTAGTATCGATAAAATTCGGGTTCGAAAATTCCGTTATTATTGTATAGTTAATCCGGGACGAGCGTGTTGAAACGTTTAAAATGCCTTGTGCGTGTTCACAATTTGTCGACCAACTCGTGCTTTTGACGGAAGTCCCCGGTACAGCCGGTGCGACGGGCGTCTTGTTTCCTAGATTCGGCTAAACGCCGGCGCAATTCGGCGGCGGTCATGTTCAGATTTAACGTCGTGGGCACGGGATTAGCGGCGGATGGAGTTGTCGGTTCGGTTGCGGCGTGGCTCTGTAAAAATATCGCGGCGATTAAATCATCGAGCGTGTATGAACAACGGTGTCGCCGTTTCAGTGATTATTATATTAGGTCCAAGATCGTTTTCGCGAAAAATATCGTCGGCTAGTGAGGGAGGGGGACGGGCTGGCGACTTTCGAGTTTGTTTTTTCGTCCGGGGTCAAAACGCCGTCGTCGTTACGCCCAACGTCCGCGTATTCGGTTCGTAATTATTACCGGAACTACGACCGCGGACGTTGTCGTATTTTTTTTTAATCGCTCCGAACGTTGTCGGTTCGGCATGCTACGTTACACGCCGATTACTGTTGTCAAGGTGTATTGTCTGTTACGAATATCGCGATTCACGAACGCGTATTGCGACACGATGTGAAGTGTGGTGTGGCGGGTGGTGGAGAAGTGGAGACGTCCTCGACGGAGTTTTTCACGCGTCACGAGCGGCAATGGCGGCGATTCGAACGAAGTCCTTGATTACTCATTCGGTGCCACCTACGCCCAAATTTTTTCCCGTTTCCCCCATTATTATCGAAAACAACCGTTTTCGCGAAAATACGATTACGAGGACTGTTGGTGGAAATACGCCTAAATGACGCACGCCGAGTACGCCCGAATAATAAATGTACCGAGATTGCTCGGTGATAATAATAACAACAATGACGATCTATAAGTAAACCATCTGGACTCGCCTGCGGTTCGGAATCGACATTAGCAACAACAGCCGACGGCGGTGGACTACTGGACGACGTCTTCGCGTTTTGTTGCAGCGACAGACATTCGGCCGTCGGTTCTTCGGGCGTGCGCAACACCAACACCTGTAGTCCCATGTCCGAATGAACTCGTATGCCCTTCTCTCTGTAGTACGTATCGGCCCGACGGTCCACCACCAACAACGAAGTTCGGCTAACCGCGTTGTCCGGATCGTCGTC
>JAIPRN010000146.1:0-119943 GCA_025469175.1 Geopemphigus sp. TES_GeoC_2020
TATATATATATATATATATATATATATATATATATATATATATTACGTGCTATTTCGAGATTTAACGTGTTTTTGGCTTTTTGTTTTAATAAAATACCGAAATATTTTTCGAACAAGCCAATATGTTCACCGGACGAATTCGCGAAAAGTCAAAATAAAACGAGTTTCAAATTTTTTTCTCATTTCGTGTACAACGGTCCCCCTCCCCCGTACGTGTACATACTGTTTACTACGTGCGTTTTACGACTGTTAAAATAGTAATACGCGTTTTTTGTGCGGGTATCGGTATAAGAACCGATAGAAAACCTACTACTAAATACCAGGACGCGGTATTAAAAAATGAATAATTCGAGCCGAGTCGATAATTTTTTGTTTTTGTTCACTACGTACGTTAATAATAAAAACGGTTTAATAACTACTAAATCAAAAACGAAAAGTTTCTAAAGAAATTTTTTCGGGCTCCGATCAGCGTCATCAATACTCCGTGTAGGTAATAATGGTCGCGCATTGCCGGTTCACACACCCGCAAATTATTTAATTTGTACCGATACGCGTTTTCGGTCGTTCGTATCACGAAACGTATCTAGTATAAATATTTTGTATGGAATAACGTGAAATTTCGGAACTTTCCAACGGTATTTTTTCTCGCGTTGTGACGACGGTTTCGTCAATTTCCGTCTTTTCATAATGTACAAATATTGATTTTCGTCGATTTGTTCGGTATTTCGTTCGTTTCGCGATCATTCGTAATTTCCGAAAACGTTTTTCAAATACGTTTTATAAGGTTTTCGAATTATCGTACGCGCATTTTCGATTGTTATAATTAGGGTTCAGACGTGTTTCGCGTTTTTGTTTTCGATAAACGAAGAACTAGTCGAATACTACCCACGACGTATATTTATAAAGAGAATTCTTAGCTTTTATTTTACATTTTGAGCCATTTTTTACTTTTAAGCCATTTCTTTTATACCCTCGTTATTCAACGAAGCTACAATTAAAGTCTTTTTTTTAAGTCTAATTTATAATATTTAATTTCGAAAATATTAAAGGATGTAGGAACTTGGCGAGATTATTTTCTTTATAATTAAATTACGTCCGATTTTTTAAATAAGCGTCTAATATCTCAGTGGACGTAGAAAGAAACTTCTCACGGTATAAACGTTTTCTATCGTCTTTCATTTGATAAAGAGAATATTGAACGTACGCGTGTATAGTTCAACGTTTCCGATTAAACGTCAAAAGTTCAAATTACGAATTTGACCGGTAGTATTGCTTTACGTAGTATAGTAAATTATCAAACACGATATTTCCGTGATTTTCGAACGGTCGACTGAAAGTTTTGGCGGCGGCGGCGGCGTCGTTGTATTATTATTTTAATATTTTCCAAAACATTTTCTAGTCGTTTATCGCGGTACCAAATTTTCGGGCCATTATTTCTCATTATTTAACCACAATGTCATTTATAACCGACGTGTTTTTTCGTGAAGGTTCCCGGGCCCCGGTTATAACGCGTTTAGAACGACGGCGTAATTACGTCGGAAATAATTGGAAAACGTCCGATCACGTACGGATGTTTCGCGAATAATGACGTTAAATCGTTTGTCGCGATACCGAATATTGTGAAAGGACCCGTAACAAATTCGACGAAAACAAAATATAACGGGGGGACGCGCGTAGAAATTGGTTCGGAACCGGCGGTCGTCAATTTTAATCGTCGCCTCTATACACGTAAAGTCGCCGACGATAGCGTATAGCAATTATGCCGAATCTCTATACGTAAACGTATAGAAATAACGAAACAACGCGTTCTCTATTTGTGAAACAATCGTTGCGCGAATTATCCTGCATAAACGCGCGAGTAATTTACCGTGAATTCGGGTCGTTTCAAAAAACCGTTCGTTTTTCATTGCGTTACGACCCAGCCGCACCGTTCATACCGGCCCATCCGTTACGGGAATTTTCGAAAATACTAAAAAGGCGTTCGTTTAAACGACGCGCGCGATCGAATTCGGGTATACACGAGAGGGTCGCGTACTCGCGCGACGTGTCCAACGTCTCGCACAACGGTACGAGCCTATGCGTTCGGGACATTTATCGCGATAAAAATTGTCATCATTTCAAAACGGACGTCGACAATTTTATCATTTACGATCATGATCGTAATCGCTCGGGGCAAATTTTCAGCTCTAGTGTTCGTTTATTAACGCGCCCGACGGGTTTGTTGTCCGGGAAACGATTCGAAAAAGTCGGCAATTTTCGAACGAGTCGGCACACACAGACTCGACCACCAACTTGCCGTACGTACGTTGGACGAAGCGCGAATAATTATTAAAATACCCGATAATCAAACGTCGCAGAATTATTTAAACAGCGTTACAAACGGGTTTCGCGTTTATACGATATCGTACTGTATAAAAACTACGATCATCGAATTCGTTTAAAAATCGTGTTGTACCCAAAAGCGGCCGGATTAACGATAAAATATACGCAACTAATGTACACATCGTGCGTTTTCAATAAATAAATAACAATTACTCGTACGCGCAACGTAACATATCCGCTAAGCCCGATCAGCCGCTTGTCTTTGCGTAATAATGCTTCGATTCGAGACGCCAATAATCTTTGTACCACGTTTTTGCACAATTACGTCATTTTATAATGTTCGATTGTTGTATATGCGAAATACGTCTAGTTAGGTTTAGTATACTAACGATGTACACATTCTTAAGTTCGTTCGAATAAGAAATACGTACTTGGGTAACTGGATCCAATAATAATCGTTGCTTTGTAACGTAACGTTACTTGTAACTTTGTAACTAACCTTACTACTTAATAATCATTACTACACGTTATCAGTGTACAATCCCGGAAGCCGTTGTACGTAACGTAATCAACGCGAATGTAAATTTAGCGGAGAAAAAAGTACGATACATAAAACGGCTGTTGTAATAATAAATTTTCGAAAATTGGAACCATCTTATTTCGTATTCATGAAACAAGTATTCGTTTTCTACTCGACGTTCATTCTGTACACATGACGCGTACAATATGCATATTACGGTGTACATCTTCAGGCCTCAATTCCTTTCGCGGTCGAAACGATTTACCCGGCACCTATACTATATCGACTATACATTTTATTTGTTCTCTTTATCGACCGTCGTATACGCGTTACACATACGGAGTAATAAAACGACACTTAAAAAAAAAATGAAATTTCGACATCGCGAAAAACGCGTGTTTATTGATGTTTTTCGATAAAAAGTTGTCACGGTGATTCGAAATGTTATAAAGTGTACTAGCGAAGGAAATAAAACCGTTTTTTAATGGAGCGTTGAAGCGTTTTTTGTTCTAATAATGTTCGGTGGGCGAATTATACATTTCGGTTCATTTTTCTACTAACTACGAATCGTCGATAGTTTAACATTTACTAAACAAAACGATCGTTTTAATTAAAACGACCGACATTCTTTGTCGAAACTATTTCGATTTTATTTTTTCCACTATCCGCCTCCTAATAGTATTTCATATTACTTTCGATGTACCGATTAGTTTAGACTTATTTCGATTATTTTAATTAAAAACGATCGTTTGGTTAACTAAATTTCGAACTTTCGACGGGTTTTAGTCGAAAAAATGATCGAACATTTTTCAACAGTCAAAAATTGAAAAAAAAACCGCGTATTTTTTCGTTTATACACCGGCGTGTTTGTACAATTCTAAACTATCCTAACAGATAAGAAATTCTATTTTATCGGTTCGTAAATATTAAAACATTCTGCTTACGATGATAACCTATTGGGTTATTAAACGATAAAATTGATTCTCCTTCTTTCTTTACTCTGTTTTAAGGTACACAACCCCGTTTCACTCGATCTACTGCACCTTCCTATGTTCCTAATACTAATTATGTGGTCAATGAGCCTTTAAGAAGACTAATGTCGAGCACTCATGCCGATCCTTCGTTTAGTATTTAGTTAGATTATTTATGTGTGCTTGTAGTTAACGTTAAAGAATGCGTAGGTTATGAATTATATATTGTTTTTGTGTTTTTCGTGTAAAAAAGGGCATTGCCCGTCAAATTAGTAAATAAATAAACTATTGTACGTAGATAATCGTGATATGAACCGTCTACGCGTTTCCGGCAATTACAATATATATATTAGAATTACCGTTAAAAATATTATCGGGGTGAAAAACATATCGCGAAATAAACAACAAACTAAAACGGTTAAAAATTATCTTAGGGGAACATTTTCGTAGAGTAAAATTGTGGAATTCAATATATATTATTATACTGGTGTTTTGTACGCGTTTATTTTAAATTTTACGTTACGTACGTGTTGCGTACGATGACAAGTATCGGAGAAATATTAATTATAACAGTGGTAAACACGTAGTGTATCTGTCGGTGACGTGTTTCGGGTAACGTAGCAATTGCGGCTTAGTAATAAAGTACGCGTTATACAAAACTCAATATCGGTCGTATAATTTGTGGCCATTAATATCGGCGTCGTAGCGATATTAGGATTTCAAGTTCTAACGCGTAAGGTCAATTTCGGACACCGGATTTATTATACATGCCACTGTTGACCGGTTCTTTTTAACCGTGCATAATAACGTGGTATACGAAAGTTTTACGAAACGATTAGAAATTCGCTCCCCCCCCGTTGTTTATTCGCTTTGCCACAGAAATACAACTGAATTACGGAGTTCGTTAACAATTTTCGTTTGTTCGTTTTCAGGTTAGTGAAATTTCACGGTTTCCCGCCATTTAACGTACGATACGTGTCCGACAATCCGAGGTTAGTACGAAACTAAAACGTGTTTTCCCCTCCGCCATCAAGCACATTCCAAGTAATGTACGGTTCGTACATTAGCGGCGTGTATTATAGAAGACATAACGAATCGTCCGAAAAACGACGTAGTTTTCGATAATAAATATTATACGTTTTGAATTCCGTTCACCACGAAACATATGGTCGTCCCTTGTTGGGCGAACGTAAACGCTTCAACATTGGACCAATAATATTTCGTACATTTTCGCCCGTTATTCCTATGTAAAAATACAATTTTCAATTTTTTCGCGTAAAAACTTCGCGCCGCTATTTATAGACAGCGAAAAATGCGACGACGTGCGACGTTCCGGGAAACTGTGACGTGAGCATTCGGTCCGCGGTATTTACGTCGAAAATGCCGACATTTTGTCGCGGCGATTACTGGAAAATAATCAAATTGGTAAATAACAAGCGATACGAGTCGGTTTATTACTGGGACGACTCCCCGTCTAATTCGTTAAACCGCGAACTTGTGCAAGGCCGTCTAAGGATAGCCATTAATTACCAACGATAACGGTCACGGTCAATACCGTAGTGTTATATAATTAATACGGTATCGTTACGCGCCATCTTTATCGAATTCGATAAAGTATAATTATTAGATTTTCGCGATTCGAAATTTTGGGATTATCTAATTATTTTCGTTCAACATTTCCTTCCGTGTATTAAGGTATCATCGTTACTAGTAATAAAATACGCTACCGTTTTATAACGAAAGTTTACGCGAACGGAGAATACTTTTATTCCGTGTTATTAAGTACAACACGAAATATGAGCGAAGGTAGAACGGACCGGACGGCCCATCGAGGTATCAAATTCTCCTTTAATTCGTCGTATGTATTACACGTCCACGTGGCCACCGAATGCCGTATTGTATTTGAATTGTTCTTTTCGTCTCCCTTTTTTAGTTTCCCGATTTGGTTTTCGATCGTCGAGATTTTAGTTTCAGCCTTCCTACTTATTATCGATGGCGGTTTCAATCGGTGTATTAATTGGTTTCGGTCGAGCTTTCGAATTTGTACGATTTCGATGTTAGTTCCGTACTGATTTCGACGTTTAACGATTTCTACTAGTACGTATTTATAACCGATTCGGATTTAAATTATCGTTTTTTTGTTTAAATTCCAAATTAAAACTCGCAATTTACAGCGAAATATTCCGTGTTTATCGTAAAACGTGCGCGTTTGTTACAATATTAATTGGTTAGGAAATCTGTTCGTTTAGGACTACCGACGAAATTCGGGGCGAATATACGTCAGTGTAGAAAGCGACTTATGTATATTTATTATACCCGCGTGGTTGTCGACATTTTGGAAAACTCGTTTATTGGGTTAGTTTCCACGACAATATTAGATCGATTGAATCGATCGTTTTGATTACCAGCCGATTATATATATATTATTATTATTATTATTATTCGTCGTACGTTTAATAAAACGTAATCGGCGCCTCATTATTTTATCGTTACACGGTTCGTTCGTAAGTTTCGTTTTGCTTTAACATTTCGAATAATTTGCGCGTTTTTTCGCGGTTCTTATTTTATTTACAAAAATACAGCGTGTTCCGCTCGGGTCGTGTTTCTGAGCTTACGATAATTGCTCCGCGAAAGCGTCTAGTCGTTCGTCGTCGATGGCGTTAACTTTTTCGCGGTTTTGGTGTTCGATTTTATTAATCGAAAATCGGACGTTTTCAAAAGTGTCGAGATACGCGTCTGTTTTGACCTATAAATTATCGTCCGTATTGAGATTTTGTTACGATCCCAGCAATTTCGTAAGCCACTAAAAACTATATCAGTCTAGAATCGGCACTCGGAACGCGGCTCGAGTTTAACGTTTAAAGAAATGTCGACGGTATACACGAGACCCGAGCGCGATTTTCGTAGCAAGTCCGTGACGGATTTTTATTCGCGGTAATCAATAATCGGGCGTCGAATAATTCGTAATCTCGGTAACGCAAACGACGACGGGTTTCAACGAATTATTCAGACTATACGGAATACATGAGTCCGTCGAGAATTTCACTACCGACGTCTACATCGACCAATATACGATCAGTAACTAGTGGCAGAGCGTTCGAAACGAGGTGTCTAAAAACTTCTCTCGCTTAACATACACCCGCTAACTTCGAGATAACCGAATCGTAACGAATTAGCGATCGAACGAGATCTAACCTCCTGTACGAGAGAGGGCCGTTTTACGTAATAAATAATTGTTCGATCGACGATAAAGTCGTATACGCGTGACGGAAATATTTCGTTTCGCCAACATCTGCCCGAGATCGGAAAAAATATGACGAAGCTTCGTCGACACGTTCACACTCCCGTTTCGAAGCTATTGCGGCGTACGTACTCCTCGTTCGTTGTGTTTCCAATATCATTCGGGTTTGAATTCTAAATTGACGGAAACGTTCCGTTACGTTAAGCCAATTTAGTCGTTTCGTTCCCGATAAACGAAAAACGATCTCGTCCGCCTAAATAGCGATTGGCGGAGTAGCCTATGGGTTATAATCGACCCAATGTGTGACCGATCACTTCCTTTCAACGGCCGTTCTATAATCGAATTGAACAACGCGTACTAGGCGCGCCCGGGAACTCAATTATTCGTAGAAATTCTATACGATCCGAGTACCTAGAAATAATACGCGTCGCACAAAGTATACGCGTTATATCGAATAATTTACCCTTTTCCGACGGCAGGTACTCGGCGCGGTCGACTATCGATCCAGTCCGTTTCCAGTAAACGTCATTAATTATTACGCCTAATGTCATTATTGAAGTGTATCGCGTTGTACCACTATATCCGCGTCGCGCGTTTAATATACGCCACTCTAGCCAGATTCGGTCGGAAAACCGCGACGAACGTCGAGACCACTAACACGCCCCGTCGTCGAAGTCGTGGCCATCTCGTCAAAAGCCACACGTCCGCGTATTTCGAGGGGGCTAACGATCCGAAACGTGTTTGTTGTCAACATTTACGAAGTCGAGTTGGCGGGAGACGTTGATTGCGTTATTGTGAAAAAACGACGAGAAATCGATCGACGCGCACCGCCCGTTTACCCTTCGCCGAATAATTTCCAATCGAAAACGTTCGTTAAACATTACCGTGCCGTGCCTAACGGTACCTTTAGGGGAGGCGGCCCCTCCTGCAAATTAATAACCACGAAAATCTCGAACGCTCGACAATTTGTTTACGATCGCGTGTACCCTTTGACTGTATCCCGCCAACTATATTATTTTTGAACCAGTCGTTCATATCCTTCGTATACCGTCGGTGACGGATTTAAAATGGAACTAGAGAATGTATTTATTATTTTTTGTATATATCGTACCGCACGCCTAAGTATACGTACATTTATTTATTTTTCGGCTCAAGTTTACATAATCCAGCCAGACATACTACGCGTATAGACACGTACGACTCTGAACGTACAGAACAAGTTTGCGCTACTACGTTGCGTTTCAAAAGTCGCGCGTCCGCAATAATAAATATCGTAACATTCGATACGGAGCGTTTCTTATCACGTTCGGTTATGTTTATATATTCGAAATTATAAACATACGGCGCGTTCACATTTTTCGTAAGAGTCGGTTTTATAATATAGTATTGTTACCGACGGAGATTTGAAAAAAAAAACCGTCTTACGCTACGATAGAAAATACACATCGTATATTTAGAGAGCGTTTTATGTTGGCGTTTTACTCAAAAACGGATATGACGTCGTTAATATTTCGTAAAGCGGATAGGTAATCAATTATCACGAACGCCCGCGCCGTTTTTCAATAGTTTCAGTTTTGTTCTTAGCGTAGCGTGCCGTGAAATGACGATTTTTTGAACGGATTACACGAACAAAAATAAACAACCGTTTTTCCTCTTTCTATTAAATCGCGTAGAAAAGTACGTAAGAACGAGGCCGACATTTACGATATGTACGGCAAACGAAAATATGACTCGCGTATGCAACATAATATATTCGTATTCCACTCGGGACGTTCTACGCGTATATTATAATAATATTCATCGTCATCATTTCCCTCACCTTTATCCCATCTATTCGGCCACCTTCGTCTTAAACCTCCATTTGGCCCCCACATCCTCCACGCACACAACCAGCAATCCTCGATCGTATTCAACCACTTCTTCTTTGGTCTTCGTCTTCTTCCTTCCACACTCAATTCCATAACTGTTTTTACTGCTTCCGAATCTTCTCCCCTCCTAACATGCCCAATCATCCAAGTCTATTCTCCCTCATTTTATCCATAATCGCCGATACTCCTATGCTTCCCTCTTATATATTCATTTCTTGTCACCCCACTTATCCATCTAAGCGTCGATAATAATAATATTATTACGTATATATTTAGAAGACACACGTGACATTCGTTCACGTGTGATAAAATGATAATATTATATCGCGATCGTAATATGGCGACTTTTAACTGCCGTTCGTCGTATCTGTACGGATTTGAATAGAAGAAAACAAATTAACCACGTTCTAGAAAAATACATTGACGAGACAACGTGGATACAATTTTTGTCTACTACGTCGAACAATCGGAAAAGCGTATTACTTATTCGGGTTTTGAGAGATTCGGTCGAGCGTAATGTATCCGAGATAATTGTCGACGTTTCGGAAAAATCATCGTTTACTGAGGTGTTGGTCCCTCTTGAAGCGTTTTGAGAAGAATTCGACTAGCTATAGGTTATTACTCTAAACGGAAATCGTATAGAAGAAACGAACGGCGAAAGTGTTTAAGGGTAAATTTTACGAGCTCGCTGGACAATTTTCGTTAGTAATCGAAGCGAGGCTCTCAGGTATGTACGATTATTGCTGGCGTTTTATCGCGTCTCGGGAATGGCTCCGAGTCGCGAATCCAATATTTCCAGGGATGAGAAAACGATTTGGCTAGGTCTCGAAATTGGAGAAAATTCGATTAGGCGTGTAATGGGAGATATTACCGTGGCAACCGTAATAAAACACGTACAAACTAGAAGAAAACACGCTATGTTAGATAAAAGAAAGTAAATAACAAAATTGTTTACAGGTGTGTGTACGTAATATGACGTCGTTGTATAAAATTACGTTTCTCGATTGTTTATGATTGTAGGGACGGTCGATTGATCTACCTGTCGATTCTACACATTTAACATACTTTTACGGTGTTTTTGTTGGAATTTCGTTTTTCGTGCGCGACGTGTTTCGTCACGCTGTATGCGCCGAAATAGCGTTTCGGTGCGCTCTATCAGAACTTACGTTAAACTCGAGTCGCGGAGTTTAAATTTGGCGTTTAAACAACTATGCCGAGCTACCAAATTCGAAGAGAATAACGAGCCGTACTTTTTGTGAAATATCGTCGAACGTGGAAGTTTCGGCTGTTTACGCGAGAAAATACCCTCGGGACTCGGGCGATCTCTTACGAGGGACAGTCGCTCGAAAATATTCTCCTTCGACCCGACCGTGTCACGGTTGAACTATGCGATATTGGCGTGTGCGGATAGGCGGAGACGTCAAACGCTGGGACCCCTCCCCGATCGGAACTCGATAGTCTCCTGTCATCCCGAATTCATCCACAAAACATCTCGTCGTTCGGACGTTATATAATATTGTCGTCGAAAAATTGACATTTTCTCGATGGCCGGTGCGTGGGGGAGGGTAGGACACGTTCTCGCCGATTCACGGGCGTATAAATTATATCACGCGACAATGTATTACGTAATGCGCCCCGCTGTGCGCGGAACGAACTCAAAGCTTTCACGCGCGCGGCCCCGCCGTCGTCAATCTGTCGCCCTTTATTTTTTTTTTACCGGCAAAACCGTCGAAGCGTCCGACAGTTTTCCGGCGTATAATATTTAATATTCACTTACCCGGGAATTACGTTCGGCGTTAGATTTGAAAATATTCGTTTCGCTCGTGTGTATACACGTAGTATACGACGTTTCGTTATATTACGATGTAGTTACGACCGCGTCAATATGTTTTGTAACCGAAAGTTATCAAATTCGGTGCCGGGGTAATTAACGTTCGAAAAGTGCTCCGTTCGTCGCTTTAACAGATGCGGGCGACGTTTTTAATCGGATCACTCTAAACTGTTTTCAATTAGTAAATTGTACGGAATTACTAATTACCGGCGTTGAATTCCCATATTAAATTTTATATAATATGGCTCGACGAAAATACGTCTAATCCGTTTAGGCGTACCGGTCGGTCGCCGTTAGTTAATTTTTTTATATAACTATAACTCCCAGATGAGGGAGAGGGGTACTCTTGCTGACCAAACAGTACCTTTTGGTGCTTGAGTAAAATTTGGCGAGAGCACGGCAAAACGTAATATAACCATAGGAGATCGTGGATACTGACATAGTCGACGAAATACTGACAAATCTCGATTAATATATGGAATATTAATATCGAAATTATATCACGTTCGACGTTACAAACGACTTAGTTTTCAATTTCGTCGTTAGGTACACGAAAGTCCATTCACGTACTTTCTACTCTATACGTGGGTCGAAACGGGTGACGATGCGAGACGCGCGTAGTTAAATGGATCGTGTACGAGAAAAATATTATTTTGTACGAACAAACGATACAAATTGGTACTTGGATTGAATCCGAAGGAAACGAAAATTAAGATCACGGAAACGACGATAATAATATCGAATTAAATCGTCCCAAAATTATCCGTCGACGGATTTTCGCTTATTATTGTGGTTTTACCGCGATATAATTTATTACTGCTAGTCGAAAACAATTACTATTATTATCAAAAGGATCGGATAACGCATTTTTGAAAGAGTATCGGGTGGTAATCGATTTTCGAAATCTATACGGACGCGTTTAATAATACGAAGGTTTCGTTTAATTGTACACGCGTATTACGTACTATTGAAGTTTTTCATAGCTGTGTGGCTCACGAACGTAAACCTCGAAAAATATTCAAAATATTGAACCGACAACGGTTATAATTTTCCGAATAATTTTTTTAATTAGAATTTCGTTTTACTATACAATCACATTTTCACCATCGTCAATCATAAACATTGTACATTTTTTTTTTTTTTTTGAACTTTGTTCGTGCACGAGTGCTTGAAAACCATAACGCGGTATTTGATACGTTTTGTTCGGGGTTTTCACACGGTTTCCTGGCGCGTAAATTAAACCGACTCGAAAATTGAAAAAATTATACCGGTAAAGTTGTCCATTTTGGATATTTAATTACTTAAGAGTTATAACGCGCGATATTAGTAGTAAAATATGTATTCCGATACGTATTGGTTTTCCGCAATATTCGTCACGTCCGTTGATTATAATTGCTACTAACGTAGCTCAAAATAGTTTTTCAAATATAATGTTTTAACGTCGCTTTTGAATTCGAAATAACGCGAATTATTCCGAAATTCCCGTTTGATCAACTCAGCCGAGTTGATACACACAATACCAGCGAATTGTTTCCTTTTCTTTTACTGCGTGGAAATGTACGCGTATACATTAATATTATACAACACGTTCGGTGATGACTCGTCATATACAGACTATAGACGATCGTGTGTGTATATAACAAAACAAAGTAGTATTTTCATTGTGACTATATTATGTTCGGAGTCGTATGTAATAGTAGAGTAGGTAATAAATGATTCAAAGTCACACCGTCATTTACCTTTTCGGTTTGACGGATTAAAAAAAAAACCGTTTCCCGGTATTTTCTGTAAAAATATATTTATATATATTTATAGCGTGTAGAATTGTTTTTACCGAATCATTTAACGCCACGAATGCTACACAGTCGAATGTTATAAATTTACGGCTTCACTCAACTCAAGCTCCGTGTTGTCGTGCGTTGGAGTTTTGACGGAAATCACGCGAATGCGTAAACGGGACGATTTCGATTTAATTTTTGTATTTTCTTAAACATAAACCATTTTAACCGTTTTAAGTTTACAATGCATATATATATATATGTATGTGTGTGTTGTGTGTGTATTATAACGTTCGTTTATTTTTAATTCGTTAAACGTTTTCTAAATAATAGTAATCGTTTCGATTTAACGAAATAGTATCGTGTGTGTCTATTTCGCGAGTGAAACGAGGAAGAGATTAGAGGTACATAAAAAAGTACTATTAGAGTTACGGTTAATTTTCGCGAAAAACCTATCAATACACTTTGAACGTACGTGCGCGAATTAAAAAAAATTACGTCTAATTTTTTTAAAAATCGTTTTAAATTTCAATCGAAACGGGTAAACGTAACGAGGGTAATAATTATTAAAGATTTAAGTCGAATATTTTACGGACGCACTACTAGACACGTGGTTGGATTTATTTTGAAATATTGTCCCGTTAATAAGCGTACCGGAAAAGGGGCGTGATTTCTCGGCCGAAAATGTTGGCTCCGTCCTTATAATTCGAACGGGAAACGTCTTAAATGCTATACAACAATCGCGCTAAATAGTCGCGAGTGGAAAACTAACGAAATTTGATCACGGTGGGCGGATAAATTGTTTTCGAGATTGTAGCGTACAACCACCGAATAGAAAACTATTTTTCGCGTACCACTCGATTATAATTGAGCGATGTTTAATCTTTCGGCGAGCCCCGAAAATAACTATTTATATTTATCCCTTGTAAAGCGTGCTTTAGAGTGCCAATTAGAGTCGTTTCCGACGTAAAAGTTTATGTTACGCGAATTTGTCGACGTTATATAACGATAATAGTTGTTATCGATCGTTTTTTAAAAATCTAATTTGTAGACAATTGTAACGTTGTTTTATTTTTTATACATTATTCCGATAACCGGGATTGTAACCTTGCTTGGTAACCGTGGTTTTCGATTATTACAACCCGTGTTTCTCGCACAACAGATTTGCTTCTAAAAATTATCGTCGGAGATTTGAATAAACTAATTAGGTACCTAATGCTATTGGTATAGGAGTCCAATATTTTTTTGCCAAAATATTAGTCTATCGCTCAAAAAAAAAAAAATGCCTTTTATATTTTACGATCTATTTGTATATATATACAAAAACCCGTTTTCAGGCAAGTACCCTAAATGCCCTTAAATTCGTATCATTTAGGGCTCGAAGTTTCAATTTTCGATTTCGGTCGTCGGTTTTTAATTATTACGGTTCGACCGGATACTACTGTAACGTCTATAAATATATGGTAATAAATACGAACGTATCTATATAATTGTATAATATTCCGTTATTTTCTAATAATAATTTATCTTCGGTGTTACACTCGAAGAGGGAAATGTAAATATACTCCTTCGGGTTCGATAGAGCTTTTCACATCGAGTGACGACATTAATATTTATCGATTACTTCTTAGAATACCGATTTCGATATCGGTTTTCGAGCCTCGTGTAAAACCGTATTGTCGTCGAACGTTGAAGATTTTGTAGGGTTTACGCGAACGGACACTCGACAGAATAAACAAAGCAAAACACGCGGAAGCCTGGGGGAGTACAACATACGTATATTGGGATACGAGTATTTATTTTTATCGGAAAAACAATTATTGTCGCGGAGTTTGCAAGAACACGCCGTAGGAAGCGAAAATAACTTTTCTCCTACTCGACGACAATGACGGATTTAATTTTCCCACTCTATGCCCGGTACGTAAAGTATACTAAACGAATCACAATTCGTAACGTCGAATCAAATAGTAGAGGAATATACGCCAATAAGAACGGAATGTGTTAGTATATATATATATATATATATGATACGCATGCGCGGTGGTGTATGTGCGACATAATACGCCGGAGTAAGTACACAAACGAAATTGAATCCATTATAATGACATTTTAATACGCTACACGCACAATATATTACGTTCGTCATTGATGCCAGTATTGTGCTGTATGCGAATAATTGGCCGAGTACAGTAAATTCGCGGGACGGAAGAAATGCCGTCTTTTTCCCGATCGGTAGGATTTCTTATTTAATTTTGCGTAAAAATGAAACGTCGGATTAATATTATTTTATATAATACGTACTCGTATAAACGCCGTTCATTTTCTACTCCGTACGTGATGCGTATGTATGTATGTACGTATATATAAAAGTCGGGTCGTTCGCGTAATGTCCATTGTTACGTGAAATATATATATATATAAGGGCGGTCGAAGAATAAAATTTAAACGGAAACATTTAACGGGTCAGTAACGAGTTCCTATAGTGGTGCGCGTATTATATTATTAAGGCAACTCAACAAAGGTTATAAAATATAATAAATATATATAAAGGGTGTCTCGCGTAGATCGGGTAAATGCGAAAAACTGTTGTTCGATATTTTCATATTTTGACCTGTTTTACAACGAATTTTCCAAAAAAAAAAAAAAATCGCCGTAACGGAGATCATCGATTTTCTATACATTTTCGAAGTTTACGAAACGGTCACATTTTTTCCATCAAATGAGTCGCTGTATAACAGGCCCTTAACATTTGATGGCTCCCCCGGTTACGTACTCTCGATAGTCGCTACTAGCGTAACGTCGACAAATATTTGAACGGACTTAAAAAGTTGTCGAAAAATAATTACGTAATAAAATTAAAAGTTTTATACGCTAATATTTTTTTTACTAAACACTGTATTTACAAAATGGCTATTTCGACGCGAAAATATAAATACGTTAAATATCGTTTTTTCTTTTTAGGTTTCTATACATACTTACGTAGATGCCTTATATCGCTGTAGTTATCGACGTCGATAATTATTTATTCGTATATTGTTTAAAAAGTCAACGACGTAAATGAAAATGCGCTGACAACGTTCAATGGTTTGGTGGAATAGTTTCAATAATCACGAATCATCGTTATACGATATCATAGTATTTATTGGAAATCGACGGGCGTTATGGAACGTTCGTTCGGAAAATATTATTTTTATAGTTATTTAAAAACCGATAATTAAGCGCTCTCGTAACGATTTCCTATTTTGTTTGTATCGATTTCCTTATACTTAAAATTAAATCGAAAATACGTTTATTTATAAGCGCAGAGGTAAAAACAAATATTCGAAAAATAACGTTAAATATTGAATGGAATAAAAGTTATTGCGTTTGTCAGATCTCTGTGGGATACCTTCTGAGTTGTACGTATATGTGTGCGTGGTTTAAATAATATCCTCCTTATTTTGGGTTTGTCGAAAAACATTTTTCTATTTATTTTTTAAGCTCCGCGCTCACGATTATTCGTGATTAAACTATACTTGTTTATATATATTTATGCCGACGGAAGTATACCGTTATTTCGCGTTACATTTCACAACGATATTTGTATGACAAGAACATTCTGCAAATATTTTAAAACGATAAAACAAAATTATAGGCTTTTTTGAATTGAAACCCTATTTTTTATACACAATATTTATATGTATATATATTGTTCTACGCTGTACATTATGCTATAATTATAGATAATAATTTAGGACGTTCAGCGAACGAATTTATATTTTTTTAAACTTATGATTTCGTCGTACATTTTGTTATTTTCAATAACGCTAAAACAGACTTTAAATTTCAAAGTAATTAATTTAAACGCGTAAAATATCCTATTCGAAAACCGAAAACGTACGCTTTTTTTCAAAATAAACGAATAGTATGTATTAATTGTTTTCTTTGCTACACTTCATTTTTCTTTATTTTCAGACGGTTTATAACGGCAAAATTAATAAGCCTCGAATATGCATCGATCAGAAAAATACGTACTTTCGACGCCGGTTTTTAACCATTTTTATATAACCCATATTTAAAATTTACCGTACCTTAAATTGTCGCTTTATTTGACGTCCGTTTTTTCGCATTTCTACAGAACCTCGACACATCTGTACCCTAATCATTCGCCAACGAGCACGTCCGAATGAAATAATTATTATAGCGATACACAAAACGCGTTTAATTACGCGCAGTTCTCTCAGGCAAGTCATTATTCATATTATTACACTTCAAAGTATTAGCATGTAATACGAGTTACTGTAGTCGTCACGCGAGTTAAGTCGCAGTTGTCAAATAACGGTCTACTATAAATTCAACCTGACACGATATACGTGCGTTGTTTTTTTTTTTGAAAATAGAACGGTAACCTGTTTGACGCGTGATAAGTTCATAAATTATAATGATCGAAAAATACACGTAAAGTGCCCAATATATAATATTGTTCAATATTATAACGAATATATGTATATTTGTATTAATTTTGGAAAGTTTATATATAAATTTTACCACCCCGTTATTTGTTAGCGCGTTTCAATTGGCATTATTTTATTTACAACTATTTGTTTTATTTCGTTTTCGATTGAAATGGTCAGAACGTCTGTCGACGTTTCATTAATAAATAAGTAAGAACACATAGGAATCGGGTTATTCCAATATTATTACAAAATAGTTCCTCGCGGTCAAATAAAAAGGTTTATAGCTTTTTAAACGCGTTATTTTCATTCGGAATTTATCGTTTAGAAATTCGGAGTTCGAATATTACGTAAGAATTCGTAATAGGTTTTACCGTTTTCGTAAACTATAATTCATTAATATCGTACGATAACCGTCCATAATTATGCGTTTGTTGGACGAAGTAATTATTATCCAAGCAAATACAATTTTACGTAAATTCGCGTATTATATATATATATATTCTATATACAAGATACTTTAATCAATTACCTAGCGGACACACGAACAATTCGAATTCGATTAGTTTTTCGACTCAATCGGATTATGTTACATCACTTAATTGAACCACTGAGCTCTCTATTGATCTTTCCCGTTTTGAAAAAAGCAATATATATAATTGACCATATCATTAACGGACCGTTTCGAATCACGCGTGACCTATATTCAACGAAATACAAACATTTAAGCGATTACGCATATTACTATAGGGCGTTAATTATATAAAACCACGCGCCGTTAATTAAACGAAAACGAAGGACATTTTGTTTTTATAAATATTTCTTCTAATTAATATTTTTTTCGAACCGTTAACGGTATACCGTAAACACAAATATGGTGATCGTATTGTTATCGTCGGCCAATATTTTGCGATACAGTTTACGTTCGCTACGTACGGGGCCCTTTTTCAAAATGAAATTTTACTCGCCAAACCTTATGGGTTAATAACCTAACCAGTTACGGTCTTTTTTCGGAAATATGTCGACGCGTCCCTGTAAAATTGGCGACCCGTACTTAGAGATGCGACCTTCACTGGTTACAAAAACCGTTTATTCGGAAAATTAATATTTACACGAAATACTTCTAGCGATTTAACGCCACATATTTTATTGTTAGTTATTCGTTCTGACGGTTAAATAAACGTTTTTTTTCTTTTTTGAAGAATTATTATTTATTATTTCGTTTAAACGTATTTCGTATGTTTCTATTTGTAGTTTTATGCTACGTAAGTGTGGTAATAAAACCACGTCAATTAAAATAAAATACTCGTACTACGTATATATATATATATATATATGAAATTGCGCGATAATCTCCTAAAAATGTAAGATTTCTGTTGAATTCGTTGAACATCGGTCTGGCGAAGATCATCGAATTTTCGTAATGGAATAAAAGAATAAATATATAAACTTAACTTTGCGGGTATTTATACCGATGTATGTACACGTAAAGCACGAATTTAGCCGTTAGGTGGAAAGTTTTAACAATATAAAAAAATCTACACGAAAAGAACTCCGACGGGACGCGCAATATATATATTATATATATATATATATATACAAAAATGACGAGGAAAATAACTTGATCGGGTTACCGGAATACTCGTAAACGTCGCCGGACAATTACCAAGATGCTTTTAAAACACGCACACACACGTTACCGGGTCAATGTTAACAAATTATTACGAAAAACATTGTCCGACGTCCTTGTCTGTTGGTGAATCCGGTCGCAAGTGGCGATGAGGGGAGTAATCCTTGTAGATTATTCCTTATTCGTGGGTTTTCGGACAAATACAATTGGAACGTATCTAAAGAACATCGGAAGACAACGGTCGCGGCGAGTCGTGGATTCGAGCCAGGGACGAAGAAGAAGAAGGAAGGAAAAACAGTCGCGTCGAAGCGGTAAAAGTATTCGAAGGGAATGTAAGTTCAGTTAACATTTAAGGTTTAAGATAATTCGCGTTATTTATAATTTAAACATCGTGGCCGAGTTCGCGTGCAGATGGTGGTCGTCAAACACCCTGTATAAAGTCAATAAGGCGTCAATCATGACGTCTAAAGTCGTTACGTTTTTAGGTTTGTCAATTTTCGGCCTTTTTTTATCTGCTTAAGATACGTAGAACAAGTGTTCGACAATTGGTGGGTAATTCGATCGTTTTATTTGTCATGTCCGCGGTTAACTACGCTAGGGATCCAAAGAAAAGCAAGTGTTGGAAACAGTTGGAAACGAACGTATCGGCTTAAGTGTGGCACGGATGGGAAACAGTCGGACGGGAATATATCTGCGTATTCGCGAACGTGTGTGTGGGGCGCGAATTCGATTAATTAACGACGAAACGGTCACGTCAAAGGGCCCGAGCGAATTAAATTCCCGTCTCTCGCAGTCTTCGCGTATTGTCGTGAAACGTAGGTACGTCACGCCGTCGTAATCGATTCTGGGTAAAGTCGAGAATTCAGGGACGAAGCGAGAAGTAAATACGGTACGACTTAAGAGGAGGTTATTTTTGTGGTTTTTTCCTCAAATCCCCTTCGGTATTTGTTTTTTCCATTTACTAAAAAAAAAAAAGAGTCGAAATCCACATATGTTATTGTACCCCTGACGAGACGTTTATTGACCACTTCGCAAAATGCACACGAACACGTTCGTTTCATAATTAATATTTAAAAAACGTTTATACACGTTGTGTTAGGGGTCATTTTTATAATATTAAGCGGTTACAATATTAAGCGGATAACAAGCCTGTTCGGCGACTGATGTCTAAGTGTAGAATTTTTTTTTTTGAGGCGGATATAAAATAGATAAACAAACGTTTGGCGAACGTTGGCTCGGAGAGAAAATCGCGAGGAGTTTTACTGTTCCGAATTAATAAATTCTGCCAACGCGTACAGTTCGTTACAATTTCGAACGTTGTGTTTTTTTATTTGTAGCTTATTTTCGACGCGTATTTGTTGGACGAATTGTATTTTCTATAAAATTCTTCCGGTCTTCTCTAAAACCTATCGGGATGTGGGAGGGGAACTTGGAAATTGTCGGCAAATTAAAATCGGTTCTCATAATGTTTTACGCGGCGAAAAACCTAAACGCGAGTAATATATACGTGACGCGCGCGTGTATGGGGGGAGGACGTGTATCTCGATTACTCACGCCCAATAATAATAACGAAAATTTCGAAAAGGCGTTTTATATAGTTCTGTTTAAATAAAACACGGATCCGATAAACGAACGCGCATGTCCCTAACGACGGTCCCGACTGCCGCATTAAACTATACGTGCACGGGGCGACTCTGTGTTGGTATCATCGTTTTACGATTTGTATCGTATTTTTAATGTATACTACGCCCGTAATACGGCGTCTCTATTTTGACGTCCGTTCGGTAATTACTGGAAATTATTTCGTATATAAAATAGATACCGGCGCGTACACACGTCCATTATCGCGTCATTGCCGTGACGGGGAGTGTTCGCCAGACGGTGAGTGCATACATTATGTATGCGACGTGTCCGAAGTTACCTAGTATTTATATATTTATACGCACGCTCGAATTCCGCACGAGTATATAATATAAAAATAATTAGGAACGTGCTTTATATATGTGTTGTTGAATAAATATCGAAATATTTAGTTTTCGCGTCTAAAAAACCGATAATGTATTTTCGACGATCGAAGAAACCGCGCAAACGGAACGCCGAATTTATACGACGTCGTAATAGTCACCCTCGAGGATGGAAAACGCCGTCTAATTAAAATAAAAAGTTTCGAATTAAGTATCGTATTAACTTATAGTATTTAACCGGTTAGTTTAGTGCGCCGTTAGTAAATTGAATTCGTCAAATTAAGATATCCGCGAACAAATTTAATTTTTCTAAATCCTTGGTCGAACGCTGTTCTCGTTCGTTTAAATTTAATTTCGTTAATTTAATCGTTAACTTCGCCCGTCACTTACGGGATACCAAGTCTTACGAGACGATTATCGAAATGATTAGTCGTAAAACTAAATAATAATAATATCGATAAAACGAGCCGTCAGTACCCTTCTTGCTTGGCTCTCGGATTTACGAAACTATTTTGAACGGTTAAAATATAAATATAGTTTTTTTTTGTTATAGGAACACTGGGCGATATAGCGAATCGCTTTATTTTTCACGAAATTCGTCGACAAATATTTAACCAAAATACCGCGACAAATCGTGAAACAGCAAAAATCTACGTGTTGTACGACGTATCGTGAATTTTGAATTTAATTCGGAAAAATGTTTTCGGATTTCTAAAAACCGTAGCCAAAACGTTTCCGTTCGTTTATATTTTTCCGCGACGAAAACTTTTTATATTTTTCAACCTTTTCCTTCGTGTACAAATGGTTATTACGTCGTATATATATATATATATCACGAATCCGGCCGCAATTCCAAAATTGTTTTTTCCGCGCTTAGAATCGCGTCCCACCTGCTAGGTACAACGATCAACGTTATTAGATTCAGAAGTAATAAAACGCAATACAACGCGAATTGTGTGGTGCGAAAAGCGAAACGACGATTTATTATTATTGTAGGGTTTGTGAAATAATATTTATCGAAAACATCGCGCCCGAACGATTACTGGACGACTGCCGTCGTTGATTTATTATATTTTAAAATTGTACCCGGTAAAGGTTTATTTTTGTAATTCCGTTCGCTTGTATCGAAAAAAGTTAGGTGTACTACTGATAGATATAATTGATGTTTTGAACAATGGTCGCGCGGCGGACGACAATAACACAACTGGAACGGACGTAGGCCCGAAGGTAATAATTGACGAAAACCGATCGTTCATTGTTCGGCAGCGCGCGGTATTGCGAAAGCAACCACTCGTGCGTCGAGCCCGAACTGAATTCAACTACGCCGCTTTGTGTAATATACGACGGGCGTAAGAATCGTCGTTTTCTGGTATATATTTGGGACGACGTTGAAAATTCAATCTCGAAGTTACGGTCGTTACGCCATTTATGACGTGTACCATAAATACGAAATCCGTCTTAAAGATAGACGAGATGTTACTTCAGGATATATTTTGCGTACGTGTATGTATATATAAGCGTCTTAAATGTTTAGAAAAATCACGCGGAAAAGAACCGTTTCGTAAATTCTAAGCGGATTTTCAACGTGGAGGTTGAAGAAAAACGACGAATCGGTAGATTTCACGATGGATAGGTTCGAGCGATGGCTTCGGCGGAATTTCGAAATAAGGAAATATCTGCCGCTCGAACAGGTTAGACTGTATAGACGTAGACATTTGAAGAAGATCGACGCGGGAAAAAATGACTGTAATCATTTTAATCGTCGCAAAACCGTCGTTACGTGCCACGGAATATAAATATTATTACGTTATTTTCGTAAACAGTAACGACGATTTATCAAATCGAAAATAATACAACTCTTATCAACACCGTCAAAAACGCGGATCAGTATTTTGCGATTCGGTGTTCCGCCATTTTGTCTTTAAAACAATCGCAATTATCGCGATTTAATTTTATTCGTTAATCGATCTCGACAGCGAAGATATTTTTAACGACGGCGTTTCGGGAATTTCGACGTTATTAATTATATAACGAATACGTTTGTAGAACCTGAACGTTTTTGGCGGTCTACGATTCATCAATAATACATAGTTACTACGGTTTTTACTTTTTTTTTTTACGCCATCGTTACAAATCGTAAATACGTTTTATAGTTATTATTCTCATTTCGGGGCGGTTTAGTTTTCCCCGTTTCGGCATACCTACGATAACGCTACTAGTTATATATATATGTATGTGTATGCGTTTAACCGTATTATACTGTCGTATATATTTTACACTAGTCGTTGTTTTTACGTCCCTGCGGTCTACTTAGAATTCGGTATCAATTTTAATGGCCACCAGCGAACAGTGATAAAAAAAGAACGCGCCCTTTGATTAAGTGGTTCCTCGAGTCGCGTACATTAGAAACTTGGTTTTCATCACCGTTTGCGCGCGTAATTACCCATTAAAAAAAAAAACAAAAAGAATAGTCCGCGGTTAGGTGTACATTTATTTAAGTCGGTATCGGTTTTTCGCCTTTTTCCGCGCAAAACGAGCCCGTGGTTAACGATTTTCTAGACCCTTAAACGTAAAAGTTCAACCTCCATTTATATTTGGTCTATATAAGTGAAAATAGTTTTCTTAAACAAAACTTGTTTACTTTCTGAACCATCGTATACTCTTAGTCGATACATTTTTGTAACTTGTTCGAATAGTGAAAATGGGGGGGAAACGGCAAAATACTATAGTACACCATGATTCGGTAGTCTTCGGTCGATTTCGACAACGCGTTTTAAAAGTACGGTGGTGCAGTGACGAGTTAGGTAACATATTCGTAAGATAATCGGCGTTCAATAAAATCCACGCCGGAATCGTCCCGGAACGTTGGGCGGCGCGTCATTCGTGTTACGTCGGTGGTTGGTTGTCTTCCGCTCGGCCGTTCCCCGGGATGTATACGGTTGGTCACGCAGGACACAAAGCGACGATATACGCGTAATCTAAATTACAAACCGAGCGGTAAACAATCGTTGTAAAAATAATACACGGTCGATAGGCGAACAACGCGCCCCGAGTACGTTTGAATTCCATCAGTACGCTATATATCCATTTAAAAACCGTTATTACGTCGGCAGCGTGACGGCAAAAACATTGCGTTCACCGCGACTGCCGTAGGAATCGCTGGCCGCTACGGATTTAATTTGCTCCCGACGGCGTTTCCGAATTACCGATTACTGAGCCAATTTCGTTTATTTTCCGACGATATTTCGTACAAAATATCCGATCGTCCGCGTATTATACGCCAAAATACGCGTTTGGGGGACACCGTGTCCCTTTCAACAGCGCGAACCAGATAGTTTCGGCGATTTTCTATATATTTCGAAATATCGCGCGCGCGCCTGTAGTCTATTCGCTTGATATTTAAGTCCGACGGGCACGAGTGCGCGCGCACGAATTCGCTCTTACTGTCGTGTGTGTACTAAAAGTTAATGAAGGTGTACCGCGCGCTCGTTTCCGACCTGTAATTATTATTATTTCGTTCGCGTTAAACGTTCGTAGTTTGAGTACATATATATATATATAAATTTCTACCGGTATAAGTTTCTATACACCGTTTACCATGGGACTTAAAACTCCAGGGATTGGCGGACCACATGATTTTATTCGTACTTAAATATTGTTTTTCCGACGTATTTTGGAACGTATTGTCGTACTTCGGTGAGATAACGACCCAAAAAATCGTTCGTGTGCCGCGTGTGACGTCCAAAGACGTTTGGTTCTGCGCGTCCGAACGTTCGCCACGTCTCGTCCGTATAGAAATACGCCGATTCGTTTTTGATTTTTTCAGAACGGTGTTTTTTTAACGAGCTGTTTCGACATTACCTATTTATTTATATACGCCGTATATGTCGCGTGTGACGTACAATGGATTACCTCGTGGAATATATCCGTTTTGGGATTTGAAGTAGAACGGAATTGTATTTGTCCGATCGCCGTGGGTCGCACATTCCGCTATATATACCACCGTAATTACTCACAAATCATTTATATATATTTATACGAGTAGCTTGTAGCGTAACAGTGAACTGTGTTCGAAATTCATTAACCGATCGCCGTCGCATAATAATACCGATGCCGAATTGAAAGCTCGATATTACTTTAGGCAATAACGTAGAATGGGCGCCGTGACGCGCACCATCCGAGACGTATTTTTAAGTTTTGTTTTCTATTAATATACGCTACGGTTATCGTATATCGGTATATATTTATGCAGACATTAAATATTAACGACGTAACTAAATTAAAAGTTTTTTACGCGTAAAAAAAGTTTCCGAACATTTTATCGATTCAAAAAAAAAACCAAAATAATTCGAGTACGATATTTTATTTTTATATTACGATTACCTTACGGCTAACGTTTAATTAAAACTATGCGCGTTGTAACGCGAAGTAAAATAGTTTTCCATTGAAAAAACTAAACTTAAAACGTTCAAAACATCGATTAGAACAAAGTATTTATTAAATCATAGGAGTCCATTCTTTACGGCTGTATAATATACACCGATTTTAGTCAAGTCCTCTAATTGTTCTCTGGCTTTCCACACACACACACACACACATACACGTGCGCATACATATGTATGTGGACACGTCCCTGTCCCGAAACTGTGCTGCACTTATCGATATAGTATACATCAAACGGTGCTCAAAATATGGACGAAGCATAATTTTACCAGGACGGAGTAAAATTGTTCGACAATCTGTGGCCAAATCAAAAAAAATTTTTATCGAACGATTACTATTTATTCGGCGTAGTGATTGATTATGCGGTCTCCTAGACTATCAGATTCATCGCGGTTTGCGATTTCTTTTCATTGCGATGGTTAAAAGCTGAAGTCTATAATACGAAACCAACGTCAGCGAACAATCTCAAGAACGAAATGTCGGCAGAAACGGATAAAATTATCGTCAAAAATGTAGCGCTACGTCGTGAACAACGACTTAGTTGTAATTTGAAAAAGAAAAATAACGGATCGATTACGCGTCCGTAAAATAGCTTTTAGTATATATTTCGCGCGAACAAATTTCGGTCTAAATCGCTTACGTTTTAGCGTTTTAAAAATAATCCTTTATTCGTGACTACTAACCTAAATAAAATTCGTGAACGATAAATTGCAGCCTAACGTATTGTACACAAGTTCGGGCCAGTCGACGAACGTTTGTAAATGAAGTTCGTACGCGCACGTATTTAAATACGAGTTAACGCGGTATTTCGTTAATTTTGCAACGTAGGAGTTGATAGCAACGCGACTCAAACGTTCAAATAGCGTAATTGGCGTTAAAAAGAAATAACACGTCGAATTCAGATAAGGGGTCTAATATGACTACTAATAATATTTGTACGTTGCCAAAACATAAACAATGATACATCAGGTAATGTTAATGTTACGTTTATGGAATTTAACGCGTTTAACAAAATTGATTAAACTTTTAACTCGTCCACCGTTGCCTACGTACAATGTTACGCAGATAAAAACTTTTGGTTTGAAAATAGTCGACGATTCGCTATTAAAGAACGAAAAATTACGCGGATAATCCGCCTTAACTATATTATAAAATTTATATTCGTCTTGCAACAATAACCAAAAAAAAACGACGACGACGTTCGTACGTCATTTTCGGCCAGTTTGAACATTAGTAAACATCCGCTTTGTCGCGTTAAATATACCGTCGTTCATTCCTCCTCGTTTTCTCGATGATAAATCTCAAAAGGCGCAGAAACGTTCTATATTACGCGCTATATTATACGCTACAAAAGCTAAATTTGAATATGTTCCCTTTCGCGTGCGCGCGTGTATATAAATACGTTACACACACACATTATAACACCGTGTAGTCATGTTTCTATTGTACTTGGCGAATGGTTTTTACATAACATCAATAACTTTGTCGAACACACGAAACCAGCTCTACATTCTGGGAATATTGCCCAGAATTTATATGGCGTTACACGTTATTACCGTCGTATATACGGTTAGACTACGTATATATAACACGAACGAAATGACATATTGATCAGGGGTGAACGGTTAAGTCACGCAATTATTACCGCGTTAAGCCGACTAGTGCTCGAACCGCGTGTTTCAATATAACACGCAATTAGAACGCTCGTGTATGACGCTTATGAGATGGTTACTATTTAAGGTCGAAGAATCGTCGAAATCCGTCAGACGTAACGTATATAACGGAAATTCTACGTGAACGCTCGACAAACATACGTTTTATATCCGTTTACGATAAACGATCAAAATGTGTCCGAGAAAATTGAATTTATGTTTTGGGAAAACTTTCGTAAATTGCGTTAAAATTCGCGTACTTTTCGAAAATATATTTTCTCGTTTTTATAAACCGGTATTCGTATCTATGTATGTGGTTACGCTTGTGTGTGCTTTATATAAGCGAAACGGAATACCGAAATGTGAAACCCGACTTCGTGATAAACCTACGAATTTTAGACGCCAATATGTACGTCATATTAAATGGTCACATATATGGGCGTGTATTAGATGAGTGGCGAGAATGAATGTAAAAAATATGTTTTTTGTCGACACGGACGAATTCGAATAATAATTTTTCGGGTTTTAGTTCGTTTAGTCAGTTCATTCGAATTTGACAAGTTAATGGACTAAATTCCATGTTAAAAAACGATCGGTTGTTTTTTATTTTGAAAAATGCGCTCGTTTTTCGTATATATATATAGGCCAAAAAGTGTTAAACACCTGGTTAATAATATCGAATATTATTTTTGACGTCTTCGGACGGCATATTATAGCCGAGCCAATTGTACGTTTCAATATTTCGATAGTCATAATACGCGTAACGTGAACGATTATATACGACGAAAATGTTTGGCGAGCTCGGGTAATTGCGAAACAAATAATCTCGAACGTGCGTGTTTATTGTAAGACGTATGTTAGCTTTCGTCTGTTACTATATACGCTGTATAACGTTTCACCATCTTAAAAAGCGCGAGTTTTGGATCTCTACGCAAAAGTATAGAAGCTTATAGAGTATCTTGAATACAGTATGCTTACGTATAAGATCATCATTAAGTTTCTCGGTTTTATTGATTCGTGGTCACCAATATCAGTTATAAAATTGTTACTTATTTGTACGTTAAAGAACGCGAAAATAATTATAAAATAGTGAAAATAACGGGACGTATACGTATATTTAGATGTTTATAAATCTACGCGTCTACTCTGTAGTGTAAGTACACGCTAATAAATTGCGTAAATCGTTTATTTCGTCGTTATTCGTCGATCATTGGATTGATTTACGAATTGAACGAAAAATACGTACAGCTATCAGGCAATCAGCACGCTCTCAAAGTGGATTCGCCTAATTTATATTATGTTCCTAAATTTTGAAAATATTTTATACGTTTTTGCTGAAAGATTTTTTATTTTGGGTATCCAGAAAACGCGACGCTTATTTCGCGGTTTTTTTTTGTGAAATCTGAGATTTTCTCAAATTTATTCGAGGGATCTAAATTATGCGTTTTTTCTAATTTTCGAGATTTCTGTTACAACGTAACATTTGTAAAATGTCTTTATTACGGTATCACCGGTCGACAAATCGAAAATAATTTTATTCTCTCGATGTCAAAACGTGTTTAGTGTTTGTCTGACGTTTGAATTATAAACCGTAGCTTTATTAATTTAAAAGAGATAGCTTTTATGTTTAGGCACATCTGCTGTTACGAATACCGGCTCGTGATTGCAAGCAAAACCACTATATTTGTGTACCTCATATCTGATGACGATAAGACGGTAAAATGGGAAATTGCCTACGGTATATTTATATATACCGTATATTTAGGTTGACATAAGCGAAACTTGGTGAAAATTGTGTTCAAATTGATACAGTAGTTCCCGTGTTTCACGTCTAGAAACGTACAACTTTGTATCTACGTAAGATATAATTACCGATATATTTACCGCTTTTCAATTAAACCTGACGCGCGCGCACACTTGTGGGATGACGGTAGCGGTTTCGAAATAGCGTCATCAAGATGGACGGGGAGGGTCAAAATAAAGCGATACGGTGTTCGTCGTAAAGAGAGTGCGTGTGTATTTGGTTTCTGTTGGCTGAACGGCGTACGGCGTATACACAAAGTGTGTGTTAATGTGTGTGTGTGTGTGTATACACGAGGTGAACTCTGACCTTTGGCGTGACCCGGTGCATACTGTACACTGAGGTCGGTCCGAAATCGGGTCAACGCCGATGGCGTTATACGATAAAAACGCCGCGTAAGTATAAGAATATATATGAGAGAACTTTGTCGATTCCTGGAGAATTAGGGGGGAAAATACGAAAAAAAAATAAATATATATAACACGAAACTTTATATGTAAAGCATTTCTCCTCCGCTTTCTTAAAAACATACACGGCTAAGAAAAAAAAAACAGCTTTTCAATAAACCCGTTTAAGAACATTCATGACATTTTTTAATATCTTTTTGTAACAATACGCTCTTCGGCTCGTTTAGCTTTACGATAATTCACCATCTAACCTACTCTTTCCGATGACTTTTTTTAAAAAACACGAATCGACACTGTGTGGCCATTTTTTTTTATACAGGAATAACGGTTTCGTAATATTTTCGAAAAAAATTTCGAACGGATTTGACGTTATTTTATATAAGAGAACGAAGTTATTCGCTATACGATAAACCGGAAACGCTGAATTCTTTAGTAGTTTTACATTTTAAGTGGTGGCGAGATTTGAATATAAATGAATAGGAAAACAATATATAATTTGTATATTTTCTTTGAGTTTTTGCGATATGCATTTAACGTCCTACGTTATGTATATATTATCGATCAGTTTTCTAAACTATTTAAATAATTGTAAACAAATAGATTTAAATACGTTTTCTTCTATATTCGAAAACTTAGCTTTTCAACGATATATATATTCGATTATGCGCTCTAAATAATTTTTTTCTTTATTTTTATTCTCGTCTCGAAATGATTCTCGTAAAATAAAAAATTTCAGAAAAAATTTACTTGTCTGATTATACGTAAGCATATTGATAGATGTTCGAGTTATTCTCTGTCGTTATTTAATGATTATTTCCTACGTACAAAAAGTGATTTTGGTTATATATTATATTTAATTTTATAATATGGGCGTATGTGTGTGAATGTGTATGTATACATATAAACATATTATTTAAATCCCGTCTTCTATCGTTCCATTCTATTCGAAAGTTAAATGGGAAATAGTATTCATTTGGAAAGTTGTTTTTTCCACATTATATATCATACATGGAGTATTTGAATTCTTTTAGAATATTTTTTACGTTATTAATATATATATATATATAATTTAAATGGATTTTCGTAACATTATTCAAAATTTGTTTTCCTCTATTTATTTCAAATACGTAATGCAAACAATTTTTAAAAGTACGCTTTATAGGACCGATATTAATCCCGTGATCTTATCCCAAACGATTCGACTAGTAAACCAAAATTAATTTCAATTTTCTCGTCCATCAACAGTGTTAGTATCGTCGCTATAGTTGCCAGATATTATGATTGTCACATATCAAACGTACCAACGATAGTAAAATCGTTTACTAATTATTAGGTGACAATATCACGCTAGAACTATAATAATTAAGTACACGGAAATAATATATATATATAAACAAGAAAAAATACTATAAGGAACGTGGTAGATTAATTATTATTATTGTTATTACGTTCGGTAAAATTCGTTATATTCCCGTACGTGACTTCAAGTTGTTACCGACCGGATTGGAAGGGTGCATGCGGAGGAGAGCACAAAAACTTTTTATATTTTTCGGGCGAAAGAAAATAGTCCATAAAATTCGTCTTCGTCTTATTATTGTTATTGTGCTGGATACAATATATCTACAGTCCTCGACGCGTATAAACGACGTATATATTATAGGTACGTGTTTTTACCCTTCGAAAAACATAACGAGGTAATTTCAACCAAATGGTTTAACCGATAGCACGATAATATATTTTTGTATAAATAATACGTGTATATATATATATATATAGATTGGTACGTGTATAACGTAATGAATAGGGGATAATAAGAATCGAAAGTACTTTTTTAAAACTTCGTTACGTTATACTTATGTATGCGTCGAGGTGGTTTTTATTTTTTCTTCAGTTCAAAATCGCTGACGCAAGATATTTATTTATCCCTCAACCACGCTTTTTTTCATTATCGTAAGAAATAAAAATTTGGTCACGACAACTCATTAGCGATAATTTTTCCAGTTCTTCGAGTAAATTCAACGAATGTAGCGCAAACACGTATAGAATGTTAATAACCGCGAAACGTAACGACGTTGTCTATAATAAATGCTTTTAAAATATGTCTCGAGAAGCCAATTTTTCTTTGAGAGACTAAACAACCAAATACGAAATATTTCGTTTGCTCACGAAAATTGATTTTCTTACGGTTACTTAAGTAAAGTTGACCAACGCTCGATGATACAATCGACCGTTTTATATGAAAATCGTACGAAATTCTCCAAAAAAAATCTTTTATTGGTTAATTGTCATCTTTGACGGACTGTATCCGATGTTATAGTCGAGGGATTGTAATATGAATATAAAAATGTACTAAATGTAACATGGAACTAACAATTGTCTAAATGTTTATATAAAACATAACCTATAAAATATGTCAGTTTAAGTGAACTAAATAATTAGATTTATAGGTGTATCCAGTTAAATGAATTAATTTAATCACGGTTCGCTGAACATTTCTGATCAATGTTCTAATACGATCGAATGGTATTATTATGCCGAATGCTATATCTAAGTTTGAAAAACTATCTTATTTGACCATTTTTCCACCCATTTGCTACACAGAAAGTCATTACGGCCAAGTGTACCACAAATGACTTTCTTATGATAATGAAAAATATATTAAAGTGTTTTTTATTTGCAAAATACAGCCTTATTATTCGTGTATATATATATATAAATTTGTGTGTGTGTGTTATAAATAATATTTACGAATCGTTTATGTTGACGATATTTGTAAACGACAAGAGCTACGTTATTATTGCTAATGGAACATTATAAATACTTCGAATTATACCGTGAGAACTTTTAAAGTATTTCCGTTGGTAAACGAAATAAATCTGTGTATTGATTACTGCGCAAAAAACAATCGACGTTTGGCTAAAAAACCGGCGATTTAACTTCTAACGAAACGGAATAACTTAGTTCGATAAATGCCTTTTACCAAATACGTTTTCGAAAGTTTTTATGTACGAAACGGGTGGCGCTCGTGTTCGAACTGACGAGAAATTCTGCCCATCCAACTGTGCCACGCGCAAAAGACCGACAGGTTTATACTTGTTGAACATTCGTGCAATGTTTCTGCGGTGAGTGCGCGGTTTTAAAAACGTCGATTTTCAGCCACGCCTCGATATCGTAATAAATTTCTAAAATCTGCGACAGTTATCTGCACGCATCCCCGGAGACTGATACAATCCCGAAACCGATAACACAATTTACGGACTTTATCGTATTTTATGTCGCGGGAACAAAATGCCCGCTCAATTATGTATTATTATTATTACGATAAATTTAACGTCCGCGTACGTACAATAATAAAATAATTGCGAATTCCGTTTCTCTTTTTATAGAAAATTATAATACGCTCGTTCGAAATTGAGTATAAACCATAATACGTTATATTTTCTAATGTGTGCAGCTCGAATTTGTTTTTTCGGTTAAAGAATTTAAGTATCGTACATGTTACATTTTTTTTGGTTCCGTGGTGGTGATGAATATTTGTGTGTGCGTGTTGATAGAGGAGTATTTTGAAAAATAATGTAAAACAGAAATTACGAACGTATTCGCTATACGAATTCTTTACGCGATATTAATACGTTAATTTACCAATTTACAACACAACGATACGTCGTAGTAATAATAAAAACGTTGTTTCCGCGAGTAATACGTCACTAAAAAACTAGATCTCTCACACGGTAACAACGGCGACCACTCAACACGTCGTTAACCACAATAAAAAACAAAGACACTCGTTAGTAAAGAAAGACGACTATAATAATATAATGCACGTTAAAAGAACAAATTAAAAACAATTAACGCGAAATACAAAATAATAAAAAAAAAACCAACTACACACGTGAACATATGAACTAAAACGAGTAAAAGTGGAAAAGCTCAGTACAGGAGTCGTATGATGATAGCATGCAGGGAATAGAAACGCCGCGCTATAGAATATACAAACATTCAAAATTTATTAGAACGGGCGCGCTCTATTCTATACTTCCGTACTTAACAAATATAAATTGTTGTAAACGTCAATACGGTTGTTCATGAGTTCATATCGACGTTAAATTACTCGTTAATACGTTTTTAAATTCGATGGTGCCGTTTATATTCTATGGTCGCGTTGTATGAACGGTTTCTCTCGATAATTGTACGTATTCCGTTTAGTCGAACTCGCGTCCGCGTGTAGGAAACAATGTACAAAACATTGCCACCAACTTATATTAAAGTATAGTTTTGGAAATTGTAACGATTATTATATGAACCTGTTACCGACAAGTTGCGTATTATTTCTTCCAAACGTAGAAATATTTCGCGTAGGTATTGTTATGTATGTATATATATATATATATTCTCGAAACGTTTCGAAAAATTCAATTGTTCATGACGCATTTAAAAACACCGTTTCTTCTTTCAAGAACAATTGCTCGTTCCCATCGATACGAATTTACGCAATGATGATGATGATGATGATGATAATGACGACGACCATGGCGTCGATTATGATGTGATGACGGTAATGATGATTACAACGGATATAGGTTGTATTGTAAACCGAAAATGGACGTTTATATAAGGTTGATGCAACGAGGGTGTATTCTTAAACACCCACACACGCGCAGATATATAACAAATATGATCAAAAGAACACTCGTTCCAAATGGTAAATACTTCCATAGTATACGCATTATACTTACCGTCTTTTTGCCATTTATCAGTCGATATATTTTTCGCTTATCGTCAATTTTGATTATTTCAAACAGTTTATCGTTCGCGTTTTTTAATATAGTGCCATTAATCGCGAACGTCTGATGGCACTATATATCGTAATTCACAATATTTGTTCGTGGTTTACCATATTCTTTCACGTTTTCGATCCGATCTACATTCAGAGTTAATATATATTTATACACACACATATATATATGCTCATTTATATAGACTTCAAAGACGATACGTAATAAGGCAATAATTTTGTGTTTTTTTTCTATCTTCAGAGTTCGTTATTTCTAACTATTTCGTAATTTAGCCGCAATATAGTGTCATGTATGGTGTAAGTAGAGAGAAAAACGTGAGAAAAAGAGACATTTTTATTTATTTATTTGTCGTAGACGGCTTTTTGAATTTATTTAATAATATTAAAATATATACGACAAAACGATAAAAATTTAACACTCAAAAATGAAGAATTTTCCAAAGAAGTTTAGTACTTAAGAATTTCAGTCTGCGTGTATATATATATATATTATCCATTTGCACAAATATATGTAAATCATTGTTCGAAATTTTCTTTTTTCCCTATAATACTACGTCATTTTTTTGTTAATATAATTACAAAAACGACGTGGACTTTAAAATGCCATTCGTATATATATATATTTACGAATTTTCGTAGCGACCAGTGTTAAATTAAATATAGAGCTAAAACGAAAGTGAATTCGCGACTTCGGTCGACAAAAGAATGAAAATACATTATAATAACGTTACTATTATAGCCATTATGCGATAAAATTTGGACAATTTTCGACCGATTTCGACGAATGGTGAATAAATGGGTCGTCATTTTTTTTGGGCACGATACACTGTTAATAAAATTGACTATTAGCCGAAAATTGTCTTTAAGTAATAACGATTTTCCTTGGAAATATTTAATATTCGTAAATAATTAATGTTTCCAAGCTTTGGATTGATTATTACGAATGTAGCGTAATAGTTGACGAACAAATCCGGTTTGTTATGGGTACGTCAAACGATATTTTGTTTTTTGGGCCATTTTATTATTCGCTAACTTGTGGCCAAATGAACAATCTGTGGGTCGATGAAATACGCTGGAAGATCCGTTATACACCGTAGTTTACTATAGTTCGTAACGTTAAAACTCGATCCCTTACGCAAGGAATAGCGATATCTAGTTTTTGTATAATATCTAGATAAATAGTTGGCTGAAAAATAAATAGGTGATCGGGATAAATAAAGAAACGATTAGACAATTGTTATTTTAAGGTTATACCTATATAGATAAATAGCGTGTAGTCGATGTTAACGGACGCTATTCATCGTACACTACGCGTTTTTTTATTTATCACAATTATTATAAACGACGATTAGGGAACGTCCGTCGACAAGTACATTTGGAACAGTTTAATCGAATAAAGGTTATTTCTTATTCCACGAGCGCGAATATTCGTTTTGTTTCGGAATTATCAAAATAATCCGTATCGTATTATTTCTTTATATTGATCGTCGTTTTTTATTTTTGTACATTTTACCCTGTCGCGTGTTTACCCCGTATAAGTATGTATATTTCTAGACCGAAATACGTGGACAGACTGCTTAGGCTACTAGAGTATCGAATTGCAATACAGGAAAATAAGTAGTTTATGATATCAAACCTAACTTAATCGATTTTTTTCCATTTTCGTTCATAATATATCTTTATTTACTATAATCGATTCGTCAACTAATCACAATCCGTAACTTCTATTATTTATCTTGCAATTAGCCTCACTCCTTAAATTTTAATCAATATTTTACTGAGTAATTCTTCTACTATATAGTTAACGGATTAACCCATTTGAGTATTCCGAATGTAAAAACATAATTATTATTTGTTAAAAAAAAATTAACTAACAGCTTTGGATCGCGATGTTTTTTGTTCAACTACACGCTCGCGCATGCGCGCGCGCGCACACACACACACATAACAAATAGAAAAAACAATTATTAAATTTATAGATACTTAAGGACAAAATATATTATTGGTAACTTTATCTAATTAGAAATTTTATATTATAATTATCTGTTTATTTAGACGTATTTGTATTGAGTCTTTTACCTTTATGTAGATGTATTTTTTTTTATATCTCGAGTCGACATCGACTGTTTATGAAAATCAATGTTATTCAAATATTCATAAAAATTATAACGGGAATGTTTATAATATTCGACTCGACATTTTAGTAATATATTGTAAAAACTTCAAATAGGAAAAACAGAAGCGCAATACATTTCGCGAGCTTTTTGCTTCGCGGTAAAGTTTATTCGAAATTTTCTGGAAAATTACTGTAACTGAGACATTATCGAACACGACATCGTATATATATATATATATATATATATATATATATATAAGACCACCTGTTTCCAATTTTCAACCTATAAAAGAATTCGAGCGAAACTTCCTGAACACTTCTTCGCTACGCTTGAATTACGTTCACTGTCCTCATGGCAAATCAAATCAAAAGTTACCAGTCTCATGACCCATATACGCGCCTTACGTTAATCTATTTTCAATAGTCCGTAATCCGCAGGTGGTTAATTTAAACCATTTATTTCAATTTTAATTTGCTTTTATAGACTATACGGTATGACGTCTCTGATTACTTATTTAGACTTCCGGAAAACGTAACTTTTTTCAAATATAATTGGATTATATTTATCATATTTTATAGATATCGCTCCGGTACGTCAAATATAATTTGTATTAGATTTTCCAAAATAGACTGGAGCGTATTATGACTACGTTTTCGTTAGAGACAAATAAATAGTTAACGATCCACGTTTGGGTTATTGGACGATGAACGTATGAAGTCGATTTCATGTTTGAACTCGAGTCTGCAGCGCGCGGGTAGCCAACGACCGTCGAATAATTATAATGTTATGTAGTCGTTATACAAGTTCATATAGCGCGCTCGAGCGGGATAATCAATTGTAAAAATAATATCAATAACGCGAAATTTGTTTCGTTATTTTAATTATGTTTGAGTCATATATATATATGATTCAAGAGTGTAATTAAAACTTTTGTTAGTGTCAGGGAATTTTCGAAATTTGCCGATACAAAAATTTTGTTTTCCAAAACGAAGTTCACACGATTCGTCAATGATTCGCGTTGCATTAAATATATATATATATTTACGACCTTTTGTACATTATATGATTAATAATGACGAATAAATCGAAATAACAACGATAAATGATAATTTATGCGTTATATATGATAAATAATCGTTATTATTAAGACGAATTGTTATGGTAACGTATAAAATGTTCAAGGAAACAAACAAACCTTATTTACGTTAGAAACGATTATTATCATCAATTTTTACGATTAATTCGTTTCAAGTAACACCACCGTATTTGAACAAGTTCTTTATTTGAAAATAGTAAACGTTTTCAAATATTGGCGCTTACAATAAACTTATTGGCAATGAATAACTGTTTTACGGGAAACAAAAGGAACGATTATAGTATGAACGCAAATGTTTGATGAAACGTTCAAAAAGAAAAACGCGTTTATGAATATTGTAATACGCGTTTTGGGCACAAGTCGCATTCCTTAAGTCGTAGTTTGTAAATCTCAAAAATCGTATTAAAAATAAATCGTACAATTTTCATCGTAAACTCATATGAATATGTGTGTATGTGTCAACGCGCGTATAAGTCACAAGGTCTGGGAATTTTTTTCAGGAATTTCATAAAATACGTTTTAAGGGCTTAAAAAATAACATACTACTTCATATATATATATATAGGTATATGTATACCAAAATATATACTAGATTTTAACCTGGTTTTTACAAGATTATTTATATTTTCCGACGATTGTTCCCGACATAACTGCTATTATATTGCGTATGAATATACATAAATACGATTACGATACAGAAAGCGACCTTTTTTATCTTTTCGTATTGCACATAAAAAAATTGTTTGTTGATTTTAATATTATAATGTAGTTGTGTGTTTTACGTAATATATATATATATATTCGACTCGAAAGTATTACGTTTCAAAACGTTATAGAAATATATGCGCGTATACTAGAGGATTGTTGTACAACATCCTACAGAACAACCCAAAGCGAACGTTTAGCGACTATTTTTGTTTACTAATCGAGTGAAAAAACGAAAGTGCAATTTCCGGATATTCCCAACGTAAATATTGAATACCTAGTATATATATACATATATATATATATATATAGGTTGTATGCGCGTCCATCCACATACAGTTTGTCGGGTCAACTCGTTAGAAACCTAGACGATATTGATTTTTTCGGTACGCATCGCCAAGTCCGACGAAACACAAAATTCAAAATGAACGAATACCTTCATTCTCTCTTATTCTTCTAATAATTACACATTTGTCGTCGCTTATCATAATAAGCATAGTTCCCGGTAAAACGATAAAGCATGCGTGTAATCTTTCGCCAGCCCAATAGTGCGTCACCACCATCGGCGTAAAGTAAATGTTCGAAATATTTAAATATTTTTGGTATTCACCTTCAGGTCATCCGTGAAAACGTTGTAACGTTCACATAATAACACGATGCGCATATTATATAACGTATTTGTATCTATAAATATCGTATAACGGGTATATATATACGTATATTATTCGGATTATATTGGAGTTCTATATTGTAGTTGTGAGATGACGACGAAAACATTTTTCGTTTCGTTTTCGCGACAATACTTACTACTTAATCAACCTGTAAAATATTTATGTATATACACGTCCCGTCTATAATATTCTAATAAAAATATATTGCGCTCGTACACGCACGCGTGACTACCTATGGAAACAGCAAACGTGTGTATACATATGTTGTCTTCGAAATGAAATTTTCCTTTTCTCTCTTCCGTTTATATTATTATTATTTCGAATCGTCGTTATTGTGCCGACAGTCAAAGGGGCAGTGTACACGCAATTATGATGACTGGTTTGGGTTATCCGTATTACTCGAATCTCTCGTTTACGGATGATATTACAGTTTCGTTTCGGCTACTAATGGCCAACAACGTTCAGTGTATAGGATTCCTGAAAATGGATCCGTGTATTATATATATACATGTGCGTGTGTGTGTGTGCGTGCGTGTACGTATGTGTAATACTCGCCTTTTATAGACACCGAATTACTCGTCTTTTATAGATACCGAATTACTCGCCTCGAACGAATCCTATCGTTTTTGTTTTTATCCCGAGGGATAAAAAGTCCCCTATCCATTCAATCAAGGCTAATTATTCGTCAATTTGTTTAATTCGTAACGTTGCGTTAATTAAAAATAAAATATAAATAATATAAATAAAAAAATTTAAGATTTAGATTTCGGGGGAAGGTAAGGTAGGTTTTACGATTATACGTTTTTCTTTTTTCGTATTTTGTCCGTAAAAACACTTTTTTGTGCAGAAAGAATACTCGGATGATCTGAATATGCGTTGCGTTTCGGTAGCAAATTTTATCTAATTATTTTTTTATTTGACACGTTTTCGTTCCAGTAGTTTTCTCGAGCGTAATTGGGCGCAGCCAACGGTTTTTCGGAAAACAACGGTGAAATTCTTCGTCATATTTGTTTCGAACACGAACAATTTTTGTATATAACGCCCGCGTCGCAGTCTTTTATGTAAAATATTTCGTTTATTTATTTATATTTTTATTTCACGTAACGGTGTAACATTTTGTATGCAAATGACGAAGAAAGCGTCGTTTCAATCATCTTTTTCTTTCGTTATTTACGTCGCTTAAACGAAAAACATTTTGAATAATAACAGAAACTTAATGTTTTTGTTGTCCTAAAAAGAACTATTTTTGAGGTATTAAAACGACCCAATTCGCGAGATCGTATTTAGTAGACGATAAAAATGTCTTGTCGTTCCAATTCGTATCTAATTGGTAATTAACGTCGTACACAAATCGTTTAGTCCGAAAACAACAGTTGGATAACGATTTATTAAAATATAGGCGTAATATTTACTTGTCGTGGTCGATTTAGATAAATACTATTATATATATATATAATACGACTTTCGTTATATCGCATACTTTCAAGTAGATCGATACATTAATTAAAAAAAGAACGAAAAAAACACAATATAGTAATACAGTAAAGTTATAACAAAGAAGTAAGATACTCGTTATTTTATATTCCTACTTTGAATATACGATTACTGCCAAAATAATGTTAATTTAAAGTCCCGAAAGTTTACGCGTCCACGATTCTATGAATATTTTAAATACTAACAACGGAATCGTCGCGCTACTTATTAGGGTAAAAAAGCCAACGTTTGCGGATTGTCTAATTATTTATCTTAGCTTTTGTCAAAAAAAAAAGAAACGCCATTTTTTACATTTATTTTGAAATATCGCTATCTGCTTGCGTATAACTCTATCCTACGTACAGATCTTAAACACGCCGCCGAATGCCGAACAGTAAAAATGGCGGACGGGAACACGAGCGTATTACTACGCTCTTTTCGAGACCTTGCAAAGACTCTTCTAACTTCTCGAATGTACGCAATTTTCGGAATGTGTGTGTGTGTGGCTGCGTGTTGTCGTCGTGCGACAAGTATAGTATCGTTGACCTACAACACGCACACGGTTATCGAATAGTCCGGAGTTCAGTATCGTTTTTTCAACCTTAACGTGGATCGACGAGTTCGAACGTTTTTTCGAAAACGATTCGGTTTACTTTACCCGGTCGATTATTGGTACACGTATCAAATTTAAATCAGTCCGAAAATACGCCATCGCCGATCCCCTAAAGGGAAAACATTTTCGACATATTTACTCGGACGTCGTAATTAAACATTTATACACGGCGCATTGTACACGTTAAATTGTATGCGGTATATATAGCCGTGGATTCGTTTTATATCGGCGTAATTTTTAATTAGTTCGGGCGTTATAAGATTTACGTCGAAGATCCCACGGGGCGTTTCCGCGTTATTTTATTCAAAACGAATTTTATTATATCGTCGGTACGGTTCGAGGGGTTCGGGAAACGTTCTCTCCATCGGCTCTCCTACTTGTTGCTTTACACACGGACAAACGACGCTATAATACACTCGTTACGGCAGTGTTTAGAGGACGCGCGTGAACGCGTATTATACCGGTAATCGCGAGTGGCACGAGTTTTCGTTTACTATTATAATATATCGGAGTTAAAAACGAAACGCACGGTTGGGCGTAATTCGTTTTTTTACTCGGAAAATCTTGGGCCGTTGGACGGAATTAGGTGACGATAAATATTAAATTCGACGCGCCAAAGTACAGTGGACTGGAAGGGGGGGGGGTGTTTGTTAAAATCAGGTTTTTTCGATTCCGCATGAAACGAAGAACGTTTTGTGTTCATAATAGCGCGTTTTGTTTACGAACACTCGTTCGTGGGAAAAGGGAGCGCTCCGAACGATTATGACGCGCGATTACGTCTCGTCGAATTTTTACGTTTAATCGCTTCTTTATTCGACGCGGTTTTCGATTTTGTCCAGAAATTTCTTCGAGCGTTAATCCGTGTACTTTATACGTATATAAGAAGAGTACGTGTAAACGGTGCTAAAATATATTACGTAATAACGTACATAATTATTATTTCAAAACATTTAGTCGACACCTTATTATTATTGTTTCGAGATTTCGTAAATAACTCGTCGGAAAGTTGATTATGACATTATTTGTCTATCCGACGAATTTGTTAACAATTTTTCGTCGTATATGGTATTAAAATTGTAACGACGCGTCGTTATTATTTACGCGTAGTGTGTACAAGACCAGCGAGCGTGTAAAATATTTTTATCCGAAAATATATATTCGTATGTTCATTGTACGAAACATGTTTCGTAATGATGTACAAAATGTACGTTACACTGTTTTTCGACGTCACACATAACTACGTATAGAATACGATAACGGCCTTTTTTAATACGACAGTAGTTGCAATTTAACGTCCGCAACATATTTTTCGATTAAAAAAACCCGTACGCATTCGCGTACGTTCATTCTTCTCGTTAGTAGTTTCGTAGAATTTGAATAATGTCGGACACGAAAAATGTTCGCTCGGCGTATAAAAAATAAGCGAAAACCGAAGAAATTCCAAACAAACGCGTAACTATATATAATAATTATTGCGATTTTTTACCTTTTTATTTTTCGTTCTAAAAATAAAAATATACGAAATGGCTGTTACGTTTTTAATTGATTTGTGTTTAATTTACGGTTCGTTTCCGCTACTTTTAAATACAGTCTCGTCAAACCGGACCACGGTATTTCATATATCTGATTTATTATGAGAGACGACTTATAAACGAAGCGACTGCGCGTGACATTGAATTAAATGTACTATAAATAAAAAACAAAAAATGTTAAACTACGTATTACGAAAAATACCGTTCGAAAATCTCCAACTTTGTTTATATTAAAAAGATATAATAATCGCGTCGTTCGATTTTACTTAAAATAATTTATCGCGCGACTTACGTACGCTTCGGATTATGTCGTTTTAACTCTTTTTAAATAGCGGATAACACTCAACGGGTAGTGAGAATAACGCGTCGGAAGTCGCTCCAAACATAAAATTGTGTAAATATCATTTTATACCGCATACGTACGCGTATACGAATCTATTACAAGCGCGATTAACGCTGAAAATACAAAGTTGTTGAAAGTACACCAATTAACGCGTTTATATTTTGTGCATAAACGTTTTTCGCCGGTTGCGAAAATTTTATTTTGTTTTATCGACGTTTTATACTGTTATTGTACGGGTAACGAGGGCAACATACACGAAATGTATCGATTATTTTCAAGTTTGTTTATCCCCGAGTCTTCGGATTTCGACGTATTGTGCAAAATATACGGAAAAACCGTGAAAAATCGAATTTGTTTCGATTCTCGAATTTATGTTTGGAACTTATTGGGCGAAATGAAACGGTCGACAGAAATGTAACGACGAAACCGGAGAAATGATTGTCGAATTTGGGCTATTTTAGTTACACACGCGTAAACACGAAAACAATAAACGGCATTTAACGTGAAAATGTAACGACGAACCACGCGCGGTCGCCGGTTTAAGTGGGTTATTCGGACGGAGATTGTCGGGAGTTGCGAATCATTATTTTGAATTCGAAAACAATGATGAATCATTTTATTCGGAAGACCCTTTGAGCGACGCTTATTATAATTAATGACGTTTATTATAATTAATGAACTTTGTGTAACTGTACAGATAGAATTCATATTCCAAGAGTAACTGAAATTTTTTTAAAAGTGGAAATAGGTGTTAATACGTTCATTAGTCTAAATATATATATATGAAAATTTCTTTTAAGTTATTAAAACATTTTGTAAAAATATTTGTCTTGTTCAATTTTAAATATATTTATTATATTATTATATTATTTAAATATATTAAATTTTATTACATTTTTATTTGTTAAATACTAAATTATTAACGAAAATATGAATTTAAATTGAATAAAATGGCTAAGAATTTTACCTATCGCCTAAAATTTGAGCTTTGAACGTTTAGAAGAATGGTTGTCACTATCAAATCTTACGTTTTTGTAAAAATGTTAGACCTACGAAACTTAAACTTATGAGGTTAATTTTATAATTTATAACCTAATTTTACCATAAAATGTATGAAAACGTTTAAAAAAACAATATTTAGCTGAATTAGTTCGTATCATTTTTAAAAGAGTCGTCATTTATGTATATAATGTAATTGATAACTAGTAAAATTTTTATCAGTTTCGTAACGTCGAACATACGATAAAAAAAGGGCGAGAATGAATATCACTTGATCGGTTATTATTAGTTTTGTTATTCTGAATATAAATTACAACGAGAAATCATTTAATTTGAAAAACGATTATGCCCGTTTAACGTTATATTTGTTTAGCGTTATTTTTCGTAATTTGCGAATTATGAATTTAATAAACAATAAGTTACGATAAACGATTTTCAAACGTTGTTTAAACGTGTAATCATTTTTAGAATCTCGAATACGAAATAATTAGTTTTTCGTAATTTTATGAAAATGTTCGGTAATATTTTCTAACGTTTCGGAAAATTAACTAGGATACTGAAAAACGTATCGATCGAAGTACCTATTAGATTTTTTTTAAATCATAGAATGGTGCGACGTGGTTTGTGAAGCTCGAGATTCGTTTTGTTCAGAATCTAGAAAAAACAAAACCGTCGAAAATATTAAGGTAAAGATATTGGAACGAAATTTCAATCCGTTCGTGTAATTCCCGTTGTCCATTAAATCCTAATACGTTTTATTCGTCGTTCCAGTTTCTCGCTCGTATACTAAATATGACGCGATTAAATATGGATATTATAGTGTTTATCCTCATTGACTTAAATATTGTATTGAAGATAGCACGACCATACTCTCCAACGGTATGCCTGTGAATTATGCACAATCCGATTTGATTGTGGCAAAACTTGGCTGACTTATGCGCTCGTTAAAATTGAAAATCATCATATATGACGTTTAATATATACATATATAATGTGCGAATTTCACAGCGAGCAGTTTACATTTTTAAATCAAATTATCATTTGGTAAACTTTTGTAGACGGAGCGGCCGCATCTATAATGACGACATAATAACGATCGTACGCCATGCGATATTTATCATATCGTATAAAATATTAAATGTTTTCGAGGATTTTTGTTTCTTCGAGTACGACCGTCATTAATTTCTTACAAGACCGCAGTGAGAGAGAGAGAGAGAGAGCGAATAAATGAGAGGCGAATATATAAATGATACATTTCTAACGAGCGTTTAGAAGAAAATAATAGTATTTACTATGGCGATTGAGCCTAAAATTATGGTGTACCTTAAGATGTATTTAGGCAGTGAGATATTTGGAAACGTGTTGTAGAATTTTCGTTCTATTGTTCCCGAATCTTATGTAACGTTATTCGAATACGAAACATAAACTTTATTAATATATAGTTAATTAATTTCGTTAACGACGTTTAAATGTACGTAGTTACGCATTTTGGAACTCCCCAAAAACTTTTATTATATTTACGACTATTACTGTTGTGATCCACGGTCGTTACGACAAATAATGTGAAAGTATACTTTTCGAAACAAAAAAGTTTACAGTATTTATTATTCTTTAAAATATTACGTCGTTCAACCGTCAACCAACATCTATTTTTTATTTATTTTGAAAAATATTGTAGTTTTTCTCTTACACTTAACCACCACGTCACATTCACGAGTAATCCGATATTACAGGTTAGGTAATTTTTTTTTAAAAAACCAATTGTTTTATACACTGTGATATATATATATATATATTATATAGGTGTCCTATGAAAATCTAACAAACGCATTTACTTTTATTCTGTTCATTATTTTTATGTTTTATTATATATATAATAATTACTAAGATAAGACACTCCGATAAATGTAATATAGATTTTATATTATTATATTTCGATCAAAAAATCAAAATGAAATTTGTATGTAAAATTTTTTTCGCGTAACGGAAAAAGCCAATTGATAAATCTCCTTAATAAACGATTTTTTGGTGTTTGATGTTTAAAATTAATAAAAAAAAAACGGACATTTTCTTTAACTTTGACAAATTATGAATAATTAAAGGTTATTTTTTTTTTAAATGGATTCGTAAAACGTTAGTTTTAAGTTGCGCAAAAACGAAATTCAAAATACTATAACCTTGTAGCGTACGACTTTATCAATAATAGCGATAAAACAACAATTTTTTTTAAATATCGAATAGAATAAAAGTTAATGTATTTATCAGAGCTCTATAAGACATTTTCTACTCGAATGTTGTTGTGTCGTCAATTTATTCATTGCTTAGCCTACATAACAATACTAATGATGATTGTAGCTATAAATAGCGTCATATTATTTTGAAAACATATATAAATTTCTATTTCACTCTATCTAATATTGTTTCCATTATCGAAATATGAATATAATAACGACTATAACGACATATCGTATTAAATATAATGAGCGTTATTCAAATTGTCGACTATTCAACGTATTCAAATTAATTCGCCTATTTGTAATGGCGAATATACAAATAAGATAAGACATTTTTATTTCCACGCAATTTGTTTGGACGAGATAATTTTTTCACTAATGGAATAATTCGCGAACAATTTAAACAAATAACATTTTCCTATTCCAAACAACTTATCAAAATATGAATTTGACGTCGGTGAAATTACATCCAACCCTCGTATACTTCTTTCCCTTATTTCCACGGTCAAGTTTAGCGCTAATATAAAAATTCTCGTCGACAATTCTCGTTAAATCAATAATTCCTTATCGAGATACATTATTCTGAAGTGAGATATTTCGTTTATATTTTCTTACCAAAAGAGAAAGGACGAAATTTCAATAATCGGTAATCACGATCTTTTTATCTAAATGTTTGAAGTTTTATTTTTGAAATATTACATATCAAACGATTAACCTACAGAATTTCGTTTCGTCGCTGTAATTCCAAAATCAAATATGGACGAGTTAACGAAAATAATTAATTCGAATAAAAAAAAGTTAAATATAATTAATAGTCAACAAACTAGTCAAGTTTTAAAATTTTTTTAAACGGTAAAAATCATCAACTTATATTTGTTTTCAGTCTTTACACGGACAGGTTGTAAGTTTTTATACGTACCATTTTCGAATCTTATGATCCAAATGAAGGTCACTATTATTCCTACGAGGTTCATTACTTCATGTAAAGTGCGGTCGGTACGTGCCTTTTCACGACGACGATGGCGACGCCGATCATTAGCTACCACCGTCGAACGATAGAGTTTGTTCAGTCGTAGTAACACACGTCTTTCGTTTTTGGAGTTCGGATTCGGCGTGTACTTTGTTCACGTCGTCATTGCAGTTTCGAAAATGGTCCTTTTACACACAAACGTCGCAGCCAGTGGCCTTTTATCGCCATTCATCGCTTTCCTTTGGTGGACTCTTAGCTTATTCAATAATAGTCGTCGTTAGAGCATCTTGATGGAAATTAATGGTTAATCGTTTCGCAACGTCGGGCGTTTATTGCCGAATATAAAAATAGATTTTTTTTTTTAAGTCGCCACCGCCGGCTAACAATTACAACGCTCACGAGATTTAGTGGATATTTAATTATAATCGGACGGCCTCAGCTCTGAATCGTCAATTAGACAACTATTCCGATCAGTACGATTTGACGTCGGACGAAAACACGCACGTAACAGAACATTCGGAAATCAATATTTGAAAGATTCGGTAAATAATTGTATATCGAACGAATGTAATGTAAAGACGGTACCCTTCTCCCTTTCGACTCGTCGGGCGAAATTCCCCCGAGGCAACAGTGACGTATTCTTATAATTTATGAATATTGCCGGTTATCTTTGTCGTCATATCGACCGTTTCTGCCGGTCGAGAAAACTCGCGCCCTCACAATATTCGAATTGTACGTATTCGCATTATAATCACGACGATCGTCGTATTGTTTTAAACGAACCGTTTTTACGATCGAACGTTGCTATAAAGTAGAGTGTATTGTCGTACACGTTGCGCCGAACGTTTCGATAAAAATGTATCGAAACAATTTTGGAAAACCGTTCGTAAATATTCGTTCATTCGAAACGTACTTGACTACATGTAGTAGTAATTCATCCTATAAATATATAGGACGAATTTTATAATTAAACGTTAATTAGGTTAATAAACCTAATTAACCTAACACGGGTCAACCGAATAGTTACGATATAAATAATATAAATATAGTTACCGGTTACTAAATATTATTTTAATTTCGTTGTCGATTTCAAGCGCTGGTTTTCGGCGATTTCGATTTTTGCCACAAAGGTTTTGAATTTAGAACGTCGATATAGATTTGAGTATTCCAAAATCGATTTCGAAATCAGTTTCAAACTTCGCTTTTAACATTCGACTTCCGCGTTCGTACGCGATATATATATATATATATATATATATATTTGACTTGACGAGTTAAAAAAAAGGAAAACTTCTACTCGTCTTGTCTCGGAATTTGTTACGGGATTCGCGACACGACTCTTACGTATTATTACGCGCTTGCGCACGGGCGCAGAGTTTCGCATGAAAATATAATACGCCCGTCTAATGTACGATAAAATGGTTTAAGTACGTCCCTCACTCTTCCAACGTCTGTCACCCTTATCGTTACGAGCCGTACGCAATTCGTACAAAAAACACGTAAATCTTATAAGTTTATCCAGATATATATATATACGTACATATATAAGTGTACGACGTATCATATACCCGCTTATTAATACGTACGTTGACGATCGAATTCAATTTAAGTTTCGAAACCTCACGCGTCGTCGCGTCGCATTTATAGCGTCGAATACCGTATTCAAATTGTCGTCATGTCCTATCGCTATATATATATATATATGTATTCACCTCTTATTAATATTATTATTCTTCTGTATTATTCGGCGCGCGCACCTTCTGACAACGCGATCTCTCTCGCCGCATATTAATTAACGTATTATATACGCGCGCGCAATTATTCAAATTAATTATCATCGGACGACGCCATTTTGTCGTCTCACTTTGAACACAGGGTGGTGTTTGGATTCCATAGGTTTACTTTCTAAAATACGACCAACTACCAAACGTACCATTAGTACTTTTCGCGGTATTTATGGTCACGATATTTGTTATAGGTTGCCAGAGGTGGCGCTATTGTGCCACGCACGTATTAGTCCGTTTGTCCGAAAGCGATACGTAAATCGATAATAATCGACGCGTCGGCTACATTTGCTTGGTGTACGGCCATTTCGTACATGCGGTCGTCAAATTGGTTTTCGTCGAATCGTTAAAACGATAGAAACATAAAACTAACTATGGAGCAGCTAGTCGCGAAAACGACGGAAGTATTTATCTTAGTGGACCCTGTATTATAAAAAATCCAATTTGTTTTTTAATATTCGGGTTTTGAAATTTTTTTATATTTCACGTATCCCGGTGTAGATTTATTTATTTTTTGATTAGGGAGAGGCATGGTAATAACTGGATAGTCATTTCGTTTAATCCGTCGTTCATTTAAATTATTATAAAAGTTTAAACGACACGGACATATTGTTCGTACACAACGTGTCATATATATTACCCTGTATAATACTTAACGTGGAGTATATTATGTAAGTAGTTTTCGCCTACCTAATATATATATACCATTTATACGCGATAAAAACGAGCACGCATAATAATAACACAATTAAATAGTTTCGCCAGTAATTTATAAAATATTCGTGCTTAGTAACTTTTAGGATTTGCGTGTTGTTTTTAAATTTTCGTATACGTTTTCTTTTTATACACACGGAATAAGTACTACTTGGTCGGAATTGTTTAAAGTAAGTTAGTGGGGAAGATGATGGATTTAATATCTTAAATTCTCTTCGTATTAACTTCCTTTAATGTATTATTTATATATTATATATTTGTTTTTTCAATTTCTTTTCGCTATATATCATAAGTACGTGTGGGCGTGCTGTTTGAATGCGAATAAAATAACGGTTATTTACATTTGTTAGATTTCCGGTGACCTTTGTATGTTTAGGTATAGACAATGGTTAGTTTGGAAAAAAAACCCGAACGACTTCAAGATATATTCCATTTTTATATTTATCTGGAAATCCATTTGGAAAAGATCGGACCGTTTCCTTTTATGAATTTTTTAGGAGCTAAAAAGGTTTTACGCGATCTCAGCTTGTTTTACTATTGAAACGATAGAAATGTACGACGAATAAACATTCGCCAACGACTAAAACGTCTTAGAAGATATAGATATTGTAACTTGAAAATCGTAAAATTAAACGTCCATATCAATTTATTTAAAAATGTATCCATGCTGTTTATTAACGTGGATTCGGAAACGTTTTATTTAAATATAATCGCGGATATTATTTTATTTTTCTTATCGTGTCGAATCAATATCGTCCGATCTTATAATTTTCGAAAAATTGTTAAACTTTATATTTTAATAGAAAACTGTAATATTGATTCGTTCATCTCGCCAGACGTAAATTCTCTTAGATTAGACGTAAATTATAGTGAGGAATTCGTGTAAGCGTTCAGTTACGACGGTTTTATATAACTATTATTCAAACGGTTTAAAAAAGCCTCTCGTTAATCATTTATGGTTGCAATAATGTGGATTACTTTCGGTGCAGCGATCATTATAAGTGTCGTAAACACACGTCAATTAAAACTCTCGGTGAATATACGGAAAAAAAACGGGACAACAGCGACAATAACAATAATAATTTTTTACGTTATCCGAATTGAATAATAAAAATGGATATTCGATTTATTTTACGTACAGCTGTTTATCGTACATACATTTCGCGTATAATTTATGACCACGACATATATTTACACACGCTGCATTACACTATGTTTGAAATATTATTTAACCTCTAAGGTTACGAGACTTTATTAACATTCTCCGGCGTAATAAATAGATCGTAGATTATTTGGGATTTCGTATAAGTTGACTGAAAACGAGTTCGTGTAAATAAACGATTAAAAAAAAACCGATCGAACGAAAAAAAAAACGATACCTCGAGTTGTGTCACTAAAGAATTTCGTGGACAAATGCATTCGGATTTTTCGTGACCCGTTCGAGTAGGTGAAAAAAATTCGGTCTACTCAGCGCTTTATGAAACGACGCAAAAATAACTCGGCCCGGGTTCGATATTATTACGTGGCGTTCGAAAATATCGCGTTTCTGCGCGAGGCGTAGGTTAGGTTACAGGAAAACGCGTTATACATAACATAATATTCACCGGTGGATGGGATGGGAGAGGATGAACGGTTTTAACGACGACGCCGGAAATGATCGGGCAGCGCGCGTAATGGCCCGTTTTATTTTCTTCGACTCTGGTCGACTTTTAACGCGATTACATTTTTAATCGCCATTAAATATGGATACGATCGCGGCGGTACGGCTTTTACCTTAATGATGTTTAACCACCCGTGTTATATGCGAGCGAGTTCGTTTATAATAATAATAATAATGACGAACAAATATTCGAACTCTGCCCAGAGACTATGAGATACGTACGTAGTGTACGTAATAATCATTACAACGCCGGGTTGTCTTTTCAATTCAGACTACAGGAGGGCCGAATAATTTAACGTGACTTACTATTGTACAACGATATGCAACGAAATGTCGGGAAGAGGCGTTCTCGATTTTCGAAATTTCGGAAAGTCGACAATTACGAGCATCCGTATGAAATCGAAATAATGACGGTATTTTGAACACTTTGAATCTGAAACAACGATTCGTGTTGGAAATTCTCTGGCGTTAAGATAAAGTTCTAGGAAGAGCATCAATTAACGAACAAAAAAAGTACTTGGAATAAATTACGCGTATGTATTCCGTTTTCAATCAGAACGAACGAATAAATCGTTGACTTATCGGCGGTATAGAATCTCTATTTTAAATAATATAGAATAATTAGACGAGTTAATAAAAGACAAAACGATTTCGGACGGAAAACAATTTGGGTCTGTTATCCAAATCTTGCGAAGGCGAAGGCTGCAGCAAATCGATTTTTCACGCGGAGCACCTTCTTGTACTTTAACGCGTTTTGCGTTCGAAATTTATCGCGCATTGGTTTTAGTTTCGTTTTTTAACGATCTAGAATGATTTCCGTTACGGTTTGCACGAAGCTATCCGTTTTGTAAACGCCGAGCGAAAAAGCGGAATAACGTCGAATTCCCGTTGTTACGTATTTCCGGTAAACAACGATACCGGTATCGTTATTGACGACGCGAACAGTATTTTCGTCGACGTTAAAAAGAAAGAGAAACCGAAAATCTTCCTGCTACGTGGTCGCGTTGAAATGGGCGTGCGCGCGCGCGAGTTATGCGACGGGAAAAATATCGCGTACAGATCTAATTTTCTTCGAAATGGTTTAGTCGCGTGATACGTTATTATCTAGTGGAAGTGTTTTTACACACGTGTGACCGAGGAAATCGACCGAATTTTCGAATCGCGCTAGGTTTATTTTTATTACCCTTAAATCGTGTTATTTCGCGCGGAAAAATCGACAACGACGCGACATTATAGGAGTGCGACCTAATGCGTACATACAGGGGGAAATTTTGCTCATTCGCGATCTAATGATGAACGGCCGAGATTTTAAGCGGAAAATGCGCTTCGGTGTTTTTTCATTAGTCATTATTGAACCGTCGTAACCGAACGATATTATAAAATAAACCGATATTTACCGGCCATTTTCGTATGTTTATCCTTATAACTTCAAACGTACCTAATCATTTCTGACGTACTTTCCAAAACGGTATCTTCGTAAGTGAATTCGGAAACGGTACTAAGCGAACAGCCTAATTTTCCGAAAATTTCGTTCGAGTACGCGTACGATGTTTTCGCTATCGTAGATAAACAATACAATTTACACGCTTTTCTTCAACGTATTGATTCGCAATACGCGTCAATAAAATGTACCCACGACGTAGAAAAATACGGATAATCTTGCCTCGTCGCTCGAAAGAAGGACGCGGTAAGCGGTAACCGATCGTTTAATATTTAATATCGGTCGCCGTTACACGGTCAGTCGTTATTATGTACTGAAGATGGTAATGTAGTTATCGTACTGTGTATTTACCAAATAAAAGTAAATATTTTTACGGACTCGAGTTTTTCCGTTCGTTAAATACTTACGGTGTCGTATACATTTCTCTCCGTTGTCCTATACAAATAAAACAAAAACGCTTTTCGAATTTTTCTTTAGTCCAGCGGCGAATACCGCGTAAATAAATATTCGATCGGTTTTCGCGTAGTTCGACGAAAACCGCAACAATATCCTGAATATTATAGCTCGGTGTATTATAATCATTCGGCGTCGCGTCGTTAGCGTCGGTTCAGCAGAACGTAATAACTGGTGATTGTACGCGAATAAATTGAAAAATGTACGAGTAGGTAAAGTGCAGTACATCTCGACGACGAGACAACGCGTGTTATTAATAAACGTAAATATATATGTATAGCGAGGAACGATATTGTATTAAACAACGCCGCGATATAACTGTAGGAAAAATGTTCGAAGGTAAAAGAGATCGGAGACGACCGTTTTTGGTATAAACTGCGGAAAGAACTCGGGACAAGTAATATAACGTCGATCGAAAGCCGAAAACCCGATAAGACTCGGGAAAAGCACTTTGGAAAAGTTTCGTGTAGCGCTATTTGGTTAAGACGTGTACGGAGCGGAAATCAAAGCTCTTGAAAGTGGAAATTCGCCATAAGAACGAAAAAAAAAAACCAAATACGCGTACATATTCGCGGGAAATTTCTCGGAAAATGGGAATACGACAATGACGAAAACGCGCGTATACTAGTATTTTAAGACGTAAACGCGCCGCCGAAGTCGTCGTATACGGCGATATTGCGGAACAAAGGGAAAACGGGAGAACGTTATGACTATAAATAAACGTATAACGGCGCTAAATACGGTGAAACGGTAAGATACTTACAAGAATAGATTTGAGTTCGGTACGCTCTGTGCGTGGACGGATATTGCACGTAGGGCTGTCGAAGTGTGTCTTCATATTGACAACGATAACTATGTCGGACGCGTTCTTTTTGGTTTTTTTCAAATGAACTTAGCCGAAGCTAGTGTCGTGAAGAATTGTAGCGACGTGTTCGCTCGTTTGTAATTAAGAGATAAAACGTAATTAAACGAATTATTTATAAAAATTAAGAGTGTTTAAAAATTAAAACATATATATGTTAGGCGTGACACAAACATTTGACGTCAGGGGAATAATTTTGATTGAATGGGTTCCTAGTGGGTACACGGTCGATCAGTATTATTACAAAGCGGTATCGATTAAATTGATAGAACGCGCTAGAAATAAGCTACCAGTTCTGTGGAAGAATACACGGGTTTTTCACCATGCTTCAGCTCGCAATACGATTTCGATTCGACGGGAAACAAAACGTCGATACTTTAACATCCAGATCTCGTTCGTTGTTGTGACAGGTACCTGTTCTCAATAATTAAAACCTCGTTAAAAGGAATCCATTGTTGAACGATTAAGTATAAATATAAACGGAGGAACTTCTGAAAGGGGGGAGGGGCCAACCGAAAGTAATTCGCGGCGCGGTTTTTTTTTTAAACGGCAACGGCGTACGCAATAATGTGTATGCGCAGAAAGAAACTACATTGAGGGTGATAATCATCGAATTGTACAAAAATAGATCACTTTTATCGCGGACAACTCGATATTTTTGTGCCACGCCTCGTGTATACGGCGTATACGCACTTCCTCGTTTAAACGTATCGATAATTACGCGCTCCGTTGTTACGCGACGAACGCAATTTTACGCGGATTATTTTTTAACGTTCCCGTATCAGAACGGTTAGGTTATGTAAACGAAATTGGTTTTACCTAAACCAATTATTATAAACGCGTGTATCGCGTACCATTATCATTTGAGTACCTGTTTATATACTAAACAATATATATACATACATATAACAACTCGCTCGAAGCGAACTGCCAAATTCAATATTATTGAATTCAACGTGGGTCACGGCAAAATCGAGTCCGTTTAAGATACGAGTCCATTATATTTCGGCGGAATGAAAGCTCACTCGTTTATTTCCCCTTGTTCGAGAGTATTATGTTTACACACAAACAATTGGCCGTAATATTGTTATATTATTGTTCGGACGACAATATAAAATACGTTCACCGCACCGCGTTTACACCATTTACGAACGACGCACGTCCCTACCAAATTGCGTAGAGGTAATAACGGGAAACTACGTCGCTGTACGCATTATTCGGTACTGACCAGTGGCGTACTAATATGAGGGAGGAGGTTTGGAGGTAACCCCGAAAATTAAATGAAAATTTTGTGAGAAAATTTAATTTCTTACGAGACGTATATTTTAAGTCAATAATAACGAAAAACTAAAATATTTTTAAACTTCAACACACGTTATGATATAATAACGTGTTCGTTGAAAATTAATAATCTTTTTAAGTTTATAACGTGTCTTGTTTCGTTAGGGACATACGATTTATTTATTTAAAAATTAAACTCCACCCCGCCCAAAATTCGGGTCTAAGTACGCCACTGGAGCCGACGACGCGCTTATTTGAAAATAGTTTCCACGTTTTTTTCCCGATTTTTACGCGGACCGTACTCCAATATATTGGACACGTTCTTCCAGTGATTTTTTCCCGAGCTCTCGTTGGACAAATTGCGAACAAATGGACGGAGAATATTATCCATAGTTTAGGTAGAACGTCACGCATCCGATGATTTGGGTTGCTGCTCTTTGTCTGTTGTTTTACGCGCTGTGTTTGAATCGTTCAATTTATGTTACGGACTCGTCGGTCAGTATTCACTCCCGTTAAAAACGAACTCATTAAAATATACAATACAAAAGTATAAAAAAATTGTTCGTTTTTTTAACGATCTGTAAATATTTGACACGATACGATACGATTTATCGTCGAGTTGCCGCGTCCAATTGTAGCGAATCGCAGTTACTTGGAATTTGTTTCAAAAACCTACCACGGCGCTTTCAAACGTGGCGAATTAAAATTAACAAAACCAAATTTACCGTCTTTGGTCGTCGGTCTCGTCACTGTCCTTATAAAACGTACGACAGTCGGTTCATACACAACCGAGAGCGTTAGACGTTGGTAATATATTCTATCAATATTATTTGATAGAAAACTTACCAGAGACGCTCGACCCAAAACTAAATTTAAGGGATACTACGCGGTCGTTTACGTAGCTTCGGACCTTTTATTCGATCCAATTTGAATTCTTATAATCATTACGTAAAAGTCTATTTGGTGTGTAGGTTAGAAATTCAAATTTCAAATTCGCCAGATTTGTTACCTAGACAAATCGCGGAGTTCAATTTACCGGTTTCGGAAAGTGATAAATTCATTCTGGACTTGATTTATCGACGCCCGTGTAATGTATCGCACGCGTTGGATTAATTTTTGTTCAACACGACCTAAAATTGCGTAACTTCACCGGACTTGCGGACGAAAAACGAATTTCTTGTATACGACAGGAGCAAAATATTTGCCAGTACTCAAAAAATGTTCCTTCTCCTCGAGCGGACGAAAAACATGACCGCTTCGTACGTGTAAGTGTAGGCATGTGTGTGTGTGTGTGTGTGTGTGTGTGTGTGTGTATAGTGTACACACATATATATATATATATATATATATATAACGTTTTTGACAATAAAGCTCGACATGGACGAGAGAAAATGTATTTCCACCCACGCGCGCGCGCAACAATACCGTTTTCACGTCATTCCTATTTTATTTTTATTATATTTTTTTGTTCGCGATATTTCTTTTTCTTTCGTGCTTTTTGACTCTCGTTTATCACCGTTTCGCCGTCGTCACTGCTACAAAGAATACACGCACCATCTCGAGAAAATGAATATATAGTTTGTGCCCGTAACGAAACTCCTGTAGGAAAAGCGTCGGCTCTTTAATTAGCGACGCGGGCATAAAGGAAAATAAAAAAATAATTAATACAAACGACCAATTAAAACGGCGTTATCGCGTGGATGGTAAACAGAATTTTTTATTATCGACAAAAACGATATTGTAATAATGTAAGACGTTCGGGACTAAACGTTACGGAAGACATTATTGCGAAAACACGAAAAGCGAAAAAATATCGCGCGGTTAAAAGGTTTTTTTTTATTTTAATTGATTCCTATACAGATTACGTTTTTTTTTTCTTCTCGGGGGTTTATTTATTCGAGCATTTGAAACCCTTTGACGAGAGCGTTTGTATAAGTTTATGTACGGTCCGTTTGTAAATTGATTCGTCGATAATTTAATAAATTATAATAGCGGACGACACTATGTTTCGACCGTATTTTTTGAAATCGCGAATATGTACGAATTACCGTAGCGACGAATTTGATTCGATATAACGTGGAATTTAGTTTTTTCGCGCGTGAATACTGCGCTACTCTGCGAAATTTAAAATAAATTCTGTACAACGAGCCCAACGAGTTTCGTGCGGGAAATTGTGATTAGATTACCGAAATTCATACAACGTCGCGTAAGCACCTATTCAGTATAGTCAATACAGACAACTCGAATACACGTTTATTATTAATACGTGTTATAAAAATATCGAAAAATAAAAACACGTTTTCTCTATTTCTCGCATAAGACGCACGAAACGCCTGTAACGTCTAATACTGATTACCTACTTAATACATAAATTACGTTATACGAATATAATAAGTTCGTTAATCATTCCTGTAGCGTTGACGTCTTTATTGTCGACAGTCAATAATGTTTACGAAAGAAAAATAAACGTCGAAACAACCGGCGGTTAGACAATTTTCGAAATTAAAAATTCCTTTTACCCTTTTTTTTATCGGTAGATCATAAATATCATTTTTCACGCGCGTCTGATTTGGAAACAATAAACAGATTATATTTATTCTACGTCTATTTTGATCATTGTTCATCGCTTATTGAAAAAGAACCAGTCCGCGGAAATTTTAAAGTCCTGATTCGTAGTCGTATAAAAACTGCTTTAATTATTTAAAAAAAAAAAACTAGTAATTTGTATCGGAAAGTATGGAATAATTTATAAAAAAAATGATCGTTTTCGTATCGTCGATTTATTACGAAAAACCCTTTCGTAATTATTTTAGACGATTAATGGTTTTCGATTTCACGATAATTAAATAACGCGAAATTATGTTACAGTGTTCACCGACACGAGAATAGTTTAAAGTTTACACTAATATGCTTAAAACCCCGCGCAATAATTATATAACCCGAGACATTGACGGTTTCCACTGTTCCTTATTTGTATTGTACATAGATCGATCTCCATGATCCCTCGATGGTCAGAAGGGATTTTTTACTCCGTCCTCAAAACGAAATTCGCCTCGGTTAGTTTTCAAATCGTTCAGATCGGAGATCGATCGTTATTTTATAATATACGGGACGCAGCAGTCGGTAGACTGTATAACGATTCAAAATTAAAACTTTTCGGATGAAGAAATAACGGACATTTCTTCGTTTAAACTTTGATTATAGTGTCTAGTCGAACGATTCTGATAGTCGTCTGAACAGTATTTTTCGTTCTATTCTACTCTCGATAAGGGTATCTCGTTCAAATTGTAACAATAACGAAATACTCGTCGAAGTGGTCATATATATAATGAACGATATTGTTTTTTCGATTCTTTAAAAATGACATCTTAAGCTCGTCAAATGTGCGTTTCGCTATAGCAATAATCGTATATCCGTCTCGCGTTTCTATGAAATAGTTGGGGCGAGTGTTTTTAAACAATAATAAAAATAATTCGATAAATTTAGAAATACGTAAAAAAAAAACCGACGTATAGAAACATTTTTTTTCTGAGTTTGTCGCTGGAAATTATCGGATATTACATTTTTCCCAACAGGGGAGGGACTTACTGGTGAGTACAATTACAGTTGTTTGGAGGACTAAAGCAACATAGAACAATTTATGGTTGAAATCGAGGGTTGTTATAATTGTTTTTCGGTATTTTATTATTTATCCTAGATAAACGTATTCTGTTTATATCGTCGGTAAATGCTAGTCAAAGAAAAAAAAACCGAAGAACCGAGCGACGAACAATAATAATCATTGTAACGTGAAATCACGAAATATTGAAGTACCGAGAAAAAAGACTAATATGGCTTAAACAAATAACGTACGTTACGATAAAACATTTACAAAGCATATTTCGGCGTTTTTTTATGAACGTTATTATTTCGATCATTTCGAAATATATCGAAAATAATCCACGTTTAAAACCTGTCCCGCAATTTACCTAAAATAATTTTAAAAAAAAACCGCGCATTAGTTTCGAAGCCGCCAACCTGTTAGGAAAATTCACATTTTGATTATGCACGTGAACGCGTAAGATATAGCGGCCATAAATGAGGATTTGGCGATAACTCAAGGATCCGAGACTCGGCACGGTGCCTGTTTCTTTTTATAAAAGACCATCAACGTGGGAATGTAATCCTCGATTGCTTCGTGGTGTCTTAGCAGTACTTCGTTCTGCGTCAAATTCCAGTTCGCGCGTAAATGTCTGCCGATATACTTGACCGTGTAATTATTCGTCTTCCCGATGGCGTGACAATATCTTTCCAGTATCCGGTCGACGGTATCCTCCTGACACGTCTGGGAATAAAACAAATCGAAGAAATCGCGTGATTGTAAAACGTTTTTCGTGTCCGCGTCGGCTACAGAATTTCGATGCGCGTACTCGCGCGACAGTGGTTCGCATTTTTCGTACCGTTCTAAAGAATACGTTTATAATTTGTTTAAGTGCGAGAAAAACGCGAGTTTTACGAACGTCCGACTGGAACAATATTATAATACACAGGGCGAAGTCGGAAGCGATCGTCCGAATTACAGAATTCCTACTCCGTTTAAACACGAAGTTGCGTAGAAATGGTTAACAAAATAACGTTTATTCCTCATAACGCATATTTCGTCGACAATAATTTATTCTCGATCGTGTACTCTTAAAAATCGTTCGCCGCGTTCAATTCTTAAGCTCGGCATTTTATATATGGAGCGTATAAACTCATTTAGCGATTTCGTTTTTCAAATAGTCGCAAAACATTGTCCATCGAATCAGTAATTTGATTTCGATTTTAACCGAAAAAAAAAACGTTCGCGAACCACTGCAGACCGAAGTGTGTCATCTACACATCTATTCGTCTAAACCTTTATCATAACGATCAGTTCGTTAGACGGATTCATCACGTGCACGTATATAGGCCTGGCCGTTTCCATTCCCATGTTGTACTTTTCGTCCTGCCACCATGGCGTCATCTTCGGGTCCAGCGGCGTCCAGCCGACGTCCGGAAAGACATCCAGTTGGTGCGGTATTTTGAACCGTAACGCGGATACCCGAACGCCGGTGTTCAAATCCAAATACGTTTTACACTTCGTACGAAAACCAATTTAATAATTTAAGTGTTATCACGCACGTGTTTCACTAACGCTACCGGTTTTATGAAAATATTGGGAAAATTCCTTTTTTAATTACGCGTCTCGTTTTTTTTTTGAAAAAAGGCGACAACTAGCACGCTGATTAACGATTAAATTAGGCTATAGCGTATGAATAAAACGAACGAAGCAAGCCCAAATTAGATTTGATTGTACAATCCATCGAGAGACAATTCGGTAAAACGTTTTTCACGTACTCCTAACGAGATGGCTACACCGGAGTCGACAAAACCGCGACGCGAAGTTGTTCGTCGTTAGTTGAACAGTTACCCAGGCCTACGAGGAGACGATAGGAGTACACAAACTTGCCGGAGTCGTGCGATTGTATTTCGGTGGCGTAAACGGTTTTTCAGAAACAAAAACGGCAACAGAATCGTCGTTACGCGTCCCACCATCAACGGCATCTAACGACGTTAAAGTCAATATTGTGGCAACCGAATTACAAAAAGATCGCTCATAGTCAGAAATAACGATGAATGTATCGAAATCAAGCGTTCACAATATTGTTACGGAAGAATTATGCAAGCGTCGTGTGTGTGCCCGCTGGGTCGTTCAGTACATGTTGACAAAAGAACCATCCATTCGACCGAACTCACGAACGAGTTTTTAGAACAATATGACGTTACGACGAGCCCTTTCGTTCGTCGGATCTCGCATTTTATGACGTTTGGTTATTCCCCCATCTCAAGGCGTTTCTTAGAGGGATCAAATGGAATTCCGAGGTCCACATAACGTTGAGGGGTGGGTCCTTCAGTTTCCAGAAAAATCATTTTCTACCGGTAATGAAAGGCGTAGTGGGACCGGAGCGTTCTACCTATACGAGGGACGTTATTTTATGAAGGAATAACGTTAATTTTGTTCCGAATGAAAAGTCGGATTTTTAACAATTTTAGTCTCGTTCTTTTTTCGGACACCGTTCGTGTACTCACGACGGGCACGTCGTTCTCGTCCAAATCGAACCAGAACGACACGTCTTGGCCGGCTTGTTTGAGTATAGGATCTATGAGGTCTGCGGCGTGGCTGAACTCCGCGATCAGTCCGGTGACGTTTTTCACCACTCCGTAGATCGTTATCCAACAGTCGTCTCGTGTATTATGGCATGTCACTTCTTCCGGCAAAAAATACCTGTCCCGCCACCTGTTCATTATCGCCATTGTTTTTATGAAAATTACGACGAATCGTATCGGTTCTATAATTTTTTATTATTTACGGTACATCCGTCGATATGTTTATTTTGTATCGTTAGCGACGTTTTGATATCGTTTATCAACCCGGTGGTTTTCGAAAACGTATTTTTGTTGTAGATATATATATATATGTGTGTGTGTGTGTTGAATATCTACATCAAAATGTGTATTGTATAGTATTCCACATTGATTTGTATAAAAGAATCTTGAGATTTATCGTCAAAACGTTACGGGTACTTTTTAAATTTGTTATCAAAATTAAGTTATTAATTCGTTTTGTAACGAGCAAAATCATAACCGATTTGTACAAATAACAAGATATAGTATCGATGTATCCATCGACGTTGATTCGCGTGACTAATTAAACGAATTAACGCGAAATGTTACATTTGCTTTAGGTGTATAACGAACGGTGGGCATATAATTCTGGAACGGTGTATTAATAATTCCTTAAACGATTTAAAATACCGAATTCATAAAAATGAAACGCGCTTTAATCTCGGCGCACAATCGTCTTTTCGCGATTAAAGGTCACTCTGTATATACACGCACACTCGTATATATTATATTATATCGTTGTCGCGACTTCGAAAACTAAAGTTTTTATTATTTTTGTTCGTCGCATTTTTAATGGTTTGCGTTTGTGTGCTTTTGTTACAGTGTCCGATTTTACGCAAGAACTGTCCCAGATGTACGAGCAACACGCAGCCGAACTGCAACTACTAGTCACGAATTTTCGTAAGAAAAACATGGATCTCAGGAAAGACAGGTATACGAGATACGATTTTTTTTCGAAATTTTTCCCCACTTTACCGTTATTTTATAACGCTTCTATGTCGGTACTAAAAATATCTTACAATATTAAAAAAAACCCTCGTTTTTCTCGTGTAATTTAAATACGAATTAAATTTTGTCGGGTTTAAAAAGAAATCGCGTTTACGACTTAACAAAGTCTGCCAACAGGTGTCTCCTTTTTTTAAGAGTACGAATCAGAATTCGTGTTATATATGACGTAATAAACGTTTTATTAAAATCTATATACAGACTTACATTCCAAACGGTGTACTCCAGTACTATTTTATATTATGCAATATTGAAAATGCAATCCGTAGCTGTGAATATATAGCCTTTCGGAGAAATGTCAAAGTACCTTATTTATTATTGTTATCGTCGTTGAAGTTATTATTAAAAAATTCGCGATCCCGCTAAAAACGAGAAACACAATACAGTTCAAAAGCGGAAAATGCGTTTATAGAGTCTCGCCTTTCACTCTCCGAACGAAATTTGATATTACGCTCTGGACGACGGCGTTTAGGCTTTCCGCGTGGAATACGAACCGGCCCGTTTTTCGGATAACGCAAACCGCGTTGTTTACCGTACCGTCGACGATCACGAGATACACACGCGTTTCGCCGTTTGACTATTTGTCTTTTTTCCCACTTTTTTCTTGTCCACAGGCCTCCATTCCCTAGCCAATTGTTTTACACGTGGGAGACGTTCCTACAGGAGGTGGAAACCGACTCGAAGTCCATCGGTGAAGTGGCTAACGTACTCGGCCGACAAATTTCTAGACCACTTTTGGACAGGTCGTTCTACCGAAAGGTACAGTCGCGTAAAGTGTTCAGCCAACGGGATTCTTTGGAAGTGATCTTGCAAAAGGCCGAAGACAAATTGGCGAAGGTGAATAAAACAAAATGCGGAATCCGTCGGCCGATGGGCATTTCTTAGGCCGTTTCGCTATTATTATATATCGAATGTACTCTCCAACGAGGTCAAATCAAACTTTTTTTCGCAAAACGTATTTACGTATCTTACCGTATGTATACGTAAATAAGTTACTTAATAATATTATCGCGAACAAGTTTTTCTATTATAAAACACGGGCGCGAATATTCGCGTAATTTCGTCATCGACCGTCAATTCGCGTAATTCATTCGTACGACGCGTATATTTACAGTGCAGAGAAGATTATAAGCGCTCCTTTCTCACCCAGCTGTCGTCACCGAACAGCTCCGCGTCCCTATCTTCGTACCTCGACGCCCACAATGCGTACGTCACTCAGCTCCACGCGACTAACGGTATGGTCGACCAGTACAATCAGTACGTGCTACCACAACTCCTACAGGTAATGCGACGATGACAACAGTACGTCCTGTTCGGATTGTAAACGAAGATAATAATACGTTCAGAGCCGGATTGACGAAATACGCTTTTCTGGTCGGTGCCTTATTTGTTCAATAAACCCGCCCTCCTCATTGCCTGTACCCCTACAGCCCTGTCACTTACGGACGGTTCTTATGATAATAAACAGACACGTTCCACGATTTGTTTCGATTAAATATAACGCGGGGACGAAAATATTAAAAAACGATTCTTTTTCGACTTTTGTTGCCCAAAAATTCGTTGACGATGACAGTGAAAAATGTACTTCGTCGTATTTTTAAGAATAGCCAAAGCATTCTAGAACACCAAAATGATCTCTCGCGAGAACAAGCACACCTGTAAGAGTGCTTGTTCGTACTCGACGTCAAATAAATTAGTACAAAAAAATTAATTATATACGAATCTAAATCAAATAACATACACACACAATATAAATATATATATATATATATATATATATATAATCGATTATACGTTAGTCATCGTTATTAATTTATTACGTGTCGCGTGAATAGCGACAATATTTCTGAACGATAAGATTTGTCTAAACAAATAATTGTATTACAATTTTACGCGTCTTCGTAAAAATAATTCCTCGGTGTTTTTCACTACCGATTAGACAATTATTTGAAATATTTTTATGTCAAAAATTCGATTACAATTATATCGTAGCTAACGTATTTTGTAAAAATAACTCAATTAGGGACCCCCGGAGGTCCTTTGACTTATGGAGATTACAGATATAGAAAGAAATATATCGCTAAAAGGCATTGTGGTTGTACTTCAAACGTTTAAAAATAAGAACTATCGTAACGCGTAAAGACAGAAACAGTAAGTACAGGCGCTGTAAGGGTCGCCACGGTATTTTGCTCAATAGTTTTCGACGAAAATCGCGAAAAACTGAAAATATTGCGAAATTTCACGACGCGATATTTTACGCCATAACGATTACTACGTACCTCCCGAAAAAATTGCCGTACTTAAAAATGTTACGCCCTAGGCGCGTAGTTGTTCTTCGCGTTAATCCGGCGCTGAATATTTTGTATAATTACAGTTTGAAATGTCCTTTACATTTTATTGTCGTGTATAGGAATTAGAAGACGTATACTCGGACCTATCCCTATCCCTGTCGGATGCGGTTCTCCAAGGATCCGACGTCATATATAACAAAGTAAACCGATCGAGTGTACCGCACGTATCTGTCGAGTGTCTGATTAGAGGGACTCGCCCCGCAGGGTCGAAAATAGTAGCCGAATAAGTTTATTAATTATTAACCTAACGAGATCGTTTCTGATCGACGTAAATAATTAAGAGGATAATTCGAAACGTTCGCAATTCTTTCGAAATCGTTTGAATTATCATTGGCAGCTATGTCACGTTTTCCATTAACCTACTATCATTGGCTACAACACCCGAAAATGATAAAATCTTACACCGCGCATTGATAGTACGTTTAGGCAGTATTTTCAAACAAGGCTAACATTATGGATAAGTTCAATGACCGTATGCAATTTTCGACCGTTTACGTTTATTTATTAAAATCGAACGTTCTTAAAACGTCGTTTATTTTTCGACTTACTTGTATATTATCGTGTACGTATTATAAATAAATCGGTTGGTGTAACGTTTGAAAATATCGCGAACACAAAAAATAGTAATTTTTTACAAGGAAATTTTTTTTAGACATTTTGTGTGACGCTGAAGACGTTTTCGCTAACGGTACGTAATTAAACAACTAAGCTCTCGAATGTTTCCTTCAGTCGCGTATTTTCCACTTTTTCTAAAAAAAAAAATACTACTTGTCCCTGTGGCGTATGCTTTTGTATGGTGAAGATCGACGAAATTTATAAAATTAATTTATAGAAACGCTCGTTCAATTATGTCCTAAAATTACCGAAAGGAAATAAAACAAATTCAAAAATATTTCGCGTAAGTTTTGCACCAAGTGAAGTTGAGAATATACTCTTAGCGTACAAAATTTATTATTGTTTCTTTCATTTAAAGCTAAATTGGATTTATCAGTCGCGAGCAAATTAATAAAAGAACATCGCAATAAAGACCCGAAATATTATTTATGGATAAAGAGCTTTTTAGGATCGTCGTATTTTTATTAAGTATTTAATTTTTTTCGAAACTTTATTTCGTAACTTTTAACAACGAAATTTACTGGCAGTGTTTTTGAAGTATATTATTGAAATTATTTATAATTATTCGCGCAAACTTTTGTTAAATTCTTATTGTATTTTACCCAAAATGTCAACGAAATTATATACAGACGTAAATAAAATGTTCAAAGCTATCCAAATTTTATTTCCCTTACTGCCCGTTTTTTACCTAAGGGCCTTTAAAAAAATATTTATGAGTATATCGTTTCAATTTCAACCATTAGCCTTGAAAAATGTATAAGACTATGGTTGGTTTTCGTTTTGTAAAAATCCTATAAATTTCCTAGCACGTCTTCAACGTAATAATGGGGGGGAGTTATTTCGAATTTAGAATATGATTAACAAACACGTTATTTTTAATCTTTAACGTTATTATTATTAGATATTTATAAATACGTACGATTCAATCGATCATAATTCATTCGAAAATTCATCCGTGTTACTGGTTAGGGCCCATAAGATATATCAATGATACTGTGAGTTTGTACAGAACTAAAATTAAATTAGCCGAAGTCGGAGTAAGACTCCGAACGTTATTTTTAACACTCGAGGACCCATAACTTAATTTTCGTATTCAAATAATAATTACGACAAAATAAATATTATCATTTAAAACGTTCACGTTAATATCGTCGGGTAGTAATTGTAAACATCAGAGTTTCGATGAAACGAATTTCGTTTTATTTTTGTCGATCGCGTTTCAAGATTAGACATTCACGTTTTGAAACGAGATTCGTTAAAAATAATAATATTTGATTTACGAATGGAATAAAGCGATTGATGGAATCGATGAATTTTTTAAGAAGTATAGCGTTAAGTGTACACTCTTTTTCCAAATAAATCCTAATTCGTCTATAAATCAATACCAAACGATTTTGGAACAATTTAAAACCAATAAATTAAATTTATAAGTTCAAATAATAAGTTAGTAACACATTTTTAGGTATTTATACGGATTATATTTCTTTTTTGAAAAACGTTTCTAACATTTTCGATGAAATAAATTCTTCATCTATTGTTCGATACGCGCATACACAAAGAGTCATTTTGCTTCGATCATTTTCGTAATTATAAAAATATCGAAACGTACGCGCATATTTCATACGGTTTTAGGAGCAATGACAATTCCGATTACTTATATTACAATTCTTATTACATATAAATTATTAGTACGAATAAAGTTATATGTGCGGATTTTAGGGCATTTATATCTATTTTTTGAAATATTTGACAGAAATCCTTTCAAGCTATAAATATGTTTCATTCTAATAACAATTTTTCGGGAAGAGAGAACCATTTTTTGTAGTTTTTTCGGTCATTTTAGGTTGATATTATCTCGGATATTAAAAATATCGACCAAACGAAGTATAAATATATAAAACATATTTATTTTAAATAAATATTATTTTTTCAATTTTTTAGTTCTTTTTTACATAATAAACACTTTCGTTTCGAATATTGAACTACGTTATATTATATTGATCAAATATACGAAACGTAATTATTTCAAATACATTTTTCGACATTTTTAAGTCATAAATACATTTTTTACGGGAATTTTTCTATTTAAAACGTTAAAATTTGATCATTAGTTATCACGGCTATAGTTTTTTCGTCTACATATTGAAATAGATTACAAACAAATCAAATAGAAATGTCCTGCGTTATTTTAACGCGCGAAACATTCGACGTATTTCGTTCGTTTTTAAAATACTTAAAATTTTGAAAAATGTGTTATAAACGTACTACAATAGATACTTGAACGTAATTTAAGTGAACAAAACGGAAATACCGTTCGTGCCACTTCATATTGTATGACTTAATGGTATTTAGTTATATTTAGTTAGGCGAAGGGGATAAACCCTGCGGGGTCCAAATCCAGCACTCTGCGGTATAACGTGCGTATTATATTATACTCGATCGCGTTCATCGAAACTAACGCCGTTTTGTTTTTTGTTTCCGTCCGCTTTCCTCTCGCCGAACTAGTCGAACGATCAGTCCAAGAGGTACAGCGCTCTTGGATCCCAATGCCGACAGCTGTCTCCAGGTTCGGATCTGACGGCGTTCGCCCGATCGTTGACGCCTTTGCCCATCACGTCGTACCCGTCGCAGCGGGCGCGAAGTTATTGTCCACCACAAGCCCCGACGGACACCGAGGGCATGGTTTTGGATCCCGTCGTCACGGCAAGTTAACCAGGGACGGACGAGACGATTAAGGGCCCGGAGTTTTCTAGCGTTTATACGAAATTTAAAGATCGATTTTCGTGTTTCGATTTTTTACTATCATTACCGTTATTGTGTGGTTGGGAAATTCGGGTTTTTATTTATTTATTTCAAAGACGTTTCGCCGTAATCTGGCGATGAATCCAAGTGAAAATAAGGACGTGTAACTCTCGGATAGGGAACAAATTATTATTTGTTCGAAATATTATCCATCAATGACATTCGTCTTGTTATATTCGTTGTAACACGTCACACAAACTGATCGATTCTCGGTAGCGGTATAATATGTTATTGCCTCGTTATTTATCTCGATGTGGACAATCGAAATTGTCGAAAAATAACAAAATAAATCTCCAATAGCGGTCAAATTCGAAAGCGGACGTAGCAAAAAACGCTCTGCGGGTTCCTTGCACTTCACCTCTGGTTCGAAAATAACCTATTCGCGTATCCATTTTGCGACGACTACTCGTCAATATTTATGTCGGATACATCCAGTTTATAATAATTCGTCGATTATGCCGAAGTGTGATTGCGATAGACCAAAACCGAACCGTTGTAATTGAATAGGAATCCTATAACTTCTTACCAACACGTGTCTTGTCGATATACACGTATGGATGTAGGTAGAGACATATTTCAGTTTGAATTATATATATATGTATCTCGGTGGAAAATGCTTTTTATAATAGACTTTCTTTTTTAGTTCCGAACGATAGAAAAATATCGATTACGTACAAGTTAAATTATTACTACGAGATGATTTCGGTCGCGAATTTACGATTCAAAATCGAAAATCCAATTTGATATAAGTGCGCCATTAATATTTATTCGAAACCGTGAACTCGTGAGAAGTTCTGAAACTTCTCGTTCTGTCCTCCGTCAATGAATCATGTAACTCGAGCAAGTCTACAACTGACGTGCGCTTCGAACGCAATCGGCCACGGTGTCTTTGTCGCGCGACGTTCTCGTAAAAATATTCCGGAGGTTGACCGCGTTATTTGGTCGGTTTCCCGCGTGAGTACGAAATAATAAACTACAACGGTTCGTGCGATAAGTAGAATGGGATGCCGATCTAATGGACGTACGTTTTCGAAGATTCCGGGATAAAATGTTTAGAAACCCCGGAGGCCGGTGATTCTATCGTTACCGGGGGATAGGAGAACAAAACGAAAATCGTCGGACATTTATACGTTATTGTTTTGCCCGTATACTGAAATCCGGACCCTACACCACGGCTCGTCCATTTGAATCGATAATGTAATTAACCCCGGACAAGTATATTTACAAACGTATTTGCAGGAGGCAATGACGCAGTTGGCGCTCAAAAACGAATTGGTCGTCGACAGACTGGCCAGCCTGGACGTGAGAGCCGGATACGACACGATTAGGGCCGAATTGATGGACCTCGAGTCGCAGATGAAACAGATACAAGATTCAGTGGAGACGCTTAAGCGCTTACAGCAAAGGTCTTACGCTAACTGGCCTAGATATAAATATAACGCGTATTTAAATACGGGAAATACGTACGTGACGGAAATGTGTATCGATCGCGCAGCGACGCGACTTTGTCGGCCGTAAACGTATTGTTTTAAACGAGTCGCCGTCGCTCGTACTTATAAACGTATAAACGCGTATTACGTCGATTCCGTTTGATTTTAAATTGATTTTATTCAATTTATCATGACGGGGTCGTACACATATCAATATAGTCGACGCTACGCCGCCGTTTCCTAATGAAATCGCCAGACTCAGGGACGGGACGGTATAACGGTCGAACGAATATTTTCGTCGGTAAAAAAAAGCCCTAACGTAAATGTGACGATATTTTCAATTTGAACCGACCAACAGTAATCTAACCAACCCAGAATCCGTTTATACGTCGATTACCGGTGTATTGGAACTCGAGTTTTAACGCGCGACCAAATACGTGGGGCGCTAAATTTTTTTTGAAAATAACGTATTCGAACATTACGTCTTAACGTCCCGCCGATTGGCCAACAATTTTAATTGTTGATCGTATATTGTTCGTCGGTCTAATCGTCTCGTCGGGTGTTTAACATACAAAATGCGTAACTTTGACGTCGCCGAGACAAATACCGAGAAGTCACCGTTCAGGTTTTGCCCTTAGTCGTATTTAAGTGGATGATATCCGTCGTTCGTTTGAAACGAGAAGTAGAATTATTATACGTTCGAAATTGAACGTCTTCCGACCAAAAAGCGTTCGTATAATCGATTCTCATTTCTCGGATTTATAATATCCTCCGTCAGTTTTGGTCTCGTGACAGTCGAATTCACAAGGTTATGTAACCGTTCTCAATCAGTTCGATTTCCACCGTATTCTCCGGAAAATTAATCAGCCGATATTTCCGCCGTTCTATATTTTTCTGTAAATTAAAACGCCACGCGTAAGTAAGCATGTAGATGAGACAATCAATACCAAATGGTACGATTCGTTTTGTATACATAAAATACGCTACACAGAACGATCGAATTGTCGTGTCTCGTCAATTTTCCTACGCATATATTCGAAATACTGGGAAAATCTCGACGTTTATAAAAACCAAGTTTAAAATGGTTTTTTGTTTTCTCGTTAATTCCGTTAATAACGATATATATTTTTATATCACCGATAGTGTCCAAACGATGGAAATAATTAACGAATTTAGAAAGCAAATATGAACGTCGGGTACATTTTTTAGCTCTTTTTGGAAAATATTTTTATGATAGTTTTAGAACCATCGGAAACTGTACGTTTGAATAATAGAGTAAACGTTGTGCAACGTAATTTACAGTTTCGTTGTACACATTTGACTATCTAATAGAAATGTCAGGTTTCGAGACGGCGTTCAAAAGTGATCGACTTTTAGAAATCAAACTAAAGTCCCATTTTTATGCCGTTGTGTATTGTTTTGAAACTCCAAAAAATGCAACTTAGGAACACATCAATGACCATTGTTTAATTTTCGAAATCGTTCTAAAAAAAAAAACTACGCCGTAAGTCGAAAACTGTTAGGTCGTGAATTCCAAAAAACCTAACGACAATAGTTATCAATTAAGGTACAGTGTTTATAAATATTTTGATAACGATCGTGTATGGGTGGAGAGCTGTAAATTCGCATATACGAGCATCCGGTATAGCAAACATAAATAAACGTAATATTACCATTTGTCTAGATAAATCGAATTAGATACACGAAGCGCTTGAAACGGAAAACTATTAGGAAAAGGGCTTGAAAGTGTATAAAAATATTTAACCGACGCCTTTCTGTTTAGAATACAAACGATAATTCTTTTGAAAAATAGATATTCGTACGGATCGTGTAATATATTTAAATACGTGTCCGTAAACGATTATATGACTGATCACGGTCTGCTAATCTTGTGCTAGACAGTTTTTGTGATTTCGTTTCTTAAATCCGTTTGTGTCCAACCACTGAATCTACACATATTGGCTGGCCCGCATAAATGATTGAACGGAAGGTTCATTAAATAAATATTCCCGAGTTTAGAGCATTTCGCGTAGACGCGGTGGTAATTATTTTTTTTAACTTCCCTACGACAAACCGATATCGTTTTCGTTCCGAAAACAACGAGTCGAAATATTTGTTTCGAAATTATTTTCTATTCGGGCGATAACATTTTAGACACGAATTCCCGATCAGAGTTCTATTTAGGGAAACTAGACGAGGGACGTCGACATGTTCGTTTGTTTGAACAAGAGAATTCCCGTCCCTTTCAATTCAAACATCGGACGTACAATATATCGAATTCCGATTACAAATGAAAAACAACTGTATGTTCTTCTGACTGGTAACACACATACCTATACACGAAACGAATAAGCTCGATAATAATTTTGTTAATCTGAACAAAGTTGCCAGATAAATCGAACGGAGTCGATGAGATCGTTGGCTGCGGAGGCGTTTCTTCGTACACGTGAGCCAACGAGTTGTATAATTAATAACGTAATGCGGTGTCTGTCTGCGGTCGTATCCACGCCAGAAAGTCTCGTCGGCGGCCGATCGGAACCTCGGAGTGTCGTCACCGTTGTCGACCGAAAATATACGACATCGGGGCTTTTTTTTGCTTTCGTACTCGTTCTCCGGTCAGTCGTGTTCGTTCATAAAAAAATTTGTTATCGTTTCGTACTTGTTTCTGTCCCGCGGCAATAGGCAACGCTAACGAGAACTCCAAACGACCATTCTATGTATCGTTTCGTTTTTTCCTTTTTCGTGTCGATCGACGTTTATTTCCATTTATCATTCGTCGATATAAAATATTATCTATATATACGCGATTTGTTTTGTATCGTATATGACACTGACTTGTGTTCGCTACGATTGATCGAAATCGAATATGTATCTCTCATATATCACTGTACCGAGAACCAAAGTTCTAATTTATTGTGTTTTGATACGTGAGCTTCTTAAACTTTCGTCGTGTACGTTTCTATTGTTTTATCGACGCGTAATTATTCCAAAAACTTATTTACACATTTCACATTTTACGCGAATATAATATTGGATACGATTTGGTTTCATTATTTTTATAAATATGAAAACTAAAAAAACGGAAAACAAATCGCCATATTGTTACAGTCAAAAGGTCCTAGACGTAGAATTTTTGGATTCTAAAACACTTTGTTGTAATTTGTGGTAATCTTTGGACGCGGCGAAAAATTGTTTTCCTATATTGTAATCAAATAACAAAAATATATCGTCCAGCTAACGGATAACGACAATCGTTATATCGATAAATATTTACCAAGTTCAATTTTTAACGTATCATAATCGTGATTCGGGTAATAAATCGTATGTTAACTACTAATATCTACAAATTTTCGCCAGATCAAGGGATCAAGGCTACACTTCTCAGGTCCGGGTGTATTTTTTTGGGAATTTCATAAATACATTTCGTCTATACCAAAGGAAGTTCTTTGGAACTCCTGGAAGAGGAAAAATATGGCTATAGCCAAGAATTATTGATACTTCGCTATTTAATTTATTTCTTTTGAACGTCTCTAGATAAAATTGTGAAAATCTTTGATACATTTAAAAAACAAACAAAAGACGTATAGGATGTATAATGTTAAGGTTTTTTCGCGTTGTTAAATGAATTATTCGAAAATCGTGGCCTCGTCTCAAAATAATTGCCCGGAATTGACCTAATCTATATTAAAATGTAATAACAACCGATATCGTATACATTATTTGAACTATCCCGATCGTTATATTAATATTTTTTTAAATAAAATGTCTCCCTTTTTCAATTAATCGAAATAAAATTATTTCGAGGTTTTTATATGAATTAACTAATTATCTATCATTACGTAACCGTTACATCGATTTTTTATTTAGATTTAAATAAAAAATTGTCGGTTAAAATTTATTTAGATAACAAATAAGCGTTTCTCGACTGGATAAAGTATCTAGATATTTTCCGATATAAATTAACGTATATATCGTTAACGTAACGGTGTTTTCTTAAGCTACAAGACCCATACACGTATAAAATTCAATAATGATTATTGTAAAAGTATACTACGCGAGTAGTAAGTGTTCCCGCATTCTATTTATAAATCTATGACGACATTAAAAGAGAAATTTAAAATAAGCCGAGTATATTATTCTCGCGATACAAATCGTTAAAAAAAACACTACAAATTTAAATAATTTCACATTATACGTCACGTGCGTACAAATCCTTGTATTAATTATGTATTACTGTCTCTTGGAAATAATATCTACGTTCACCAATTTATTAAATACAACTTTTTTTCCACCGAAATAAACAAATCTATTTATATACGCGTACAAAAAAGTATCGTTATTTTGCAAAATTACTAATCTCTAGGTCACAATTTTGTTTCTAACGTACATTTCGTCGGATACTCTCTAACGAGGTAGTATTTAAGAATTAGGATTATTCGACTCCGACCTGAAATATAATCGAAAAATCAATCCGACGTAGCTCAATTTAAATTTAGTAGTGTCTCAGGCACATTGTCACTTTTGGTAGCTCATTAATTGTTGGCTTTATAAACACCGTTATTAGCATAAAAAATACCCGTTACGAATCCAATAATTTGTACGAAAACAAACGACGGGTCGAAAAAATAGTTACGGCATAATAGAACGTTTTGGTTCTCAGATACGTGAATTCCGTTATCGGCACATTCCGCGAATTCGATGATTAATATAACTAAAGTTCTCCGACTAAAACCTTGTTCGAATACATTAAATTATATAATTAACGTTTGTCAACGCGAATCGTTATACGGAGAAGGATTTCTGGTGTACAATTTTATCGCTTAAAAAATAATTCGTCATAAAATGCACACGTAAAGACACGATCGACTCCTCGGATATTGAAAAGTCGTCGGCAAACGGCGATACGCTTATATGTAAATCGTTTCGAAAATAGACGTAACGCGATGAAAAAATACAATCGATAATTCCGTTACGTGTCGAAATTACGTTTTTGAATTTCCTTAACGATAACACGTTGATTTTAATACAATCGCGTAAGGTACACGATAAAGACGGTCATGATTATATGTACCCAATAAGTACCCAAATTGATCTTTATATATATATTTATTTATTTATTCGTATAACGCCGCGATGTAGCTTCGATCGGGGATAAGATGAAGGTGAACAGACTTGGATGATCATGTTACGAGGAGGGAAGATTCGGAAGCAGTAAGAACGGTTAAGGAAATGAACATTGAAGAAGGCGTAGAAGAAGTGGTTGAACGCGATCGAGTGCGATATCATATCTGTTGGTGTGTGTGTGTGCGTGGGAAATCGGATCAAGTGGAGGTTTAGGACATAGGTGGATGACCTCAAATAGTCGCGATAGGGGAAGAAAAAGAAAACGATTTATATTGCGTCGAACGTCACGGCGTTTATGTATATATCAAAATTATATTCAACTTTCGTGTAAGACAATCGATGTCGCATTTATACTGACGATAATAAAGTATATACGATTATGTAATAATTATTCGCGTATAACTGACTCCTCGTACAAGATACTTAGTTCGTTAGTAACTTAATATACTCTACTACTTTATTAATATAAACACACACGCGTAATAACACGTATTATACCTAACTTTATTCCTGAACGTGTCTCTCAAAGTCAACAAATGAGGGTCGTATTTATGGCGAACTTACATAAGCGCGTACAAATATACGAGATTTTACACTGCGAACAATAACGCCTCGATCGTCGTCGTCTAAAAATACGAAAAAACGGCTTAGATAGGTTTCTTCAGTGACGTTCGTAGATCTTTATTTCGGGGAGGTGAAGTGGAACGGGAGCGAAATATATTAGTTTTTTTTCGTGAACATAAATTACATAAGAAAGTAACGTTTTGACAACGAGAATTATAATATTGTCTTATAAACGCTAATGTTAAAAATAACAGTAATGTACATGAATATTATTACGCGTTAATACGAAGGAAATTTAACCAAAATCTTCGACAAACTAAAATGCATAATACCCGAAATTATTCTACCGAATTATAATAAATGTAATATATTTCGATATATTTTTGACTAAATTTAGTGTTTGGAAATATTAAGTGTTTTGAATTGGTTTGTCTTTTGCGTTTAAAACACAATTCGAAATAACCGAGACCCGAACATTTATTTACACGCTATTCTAAAAATAAATAATCGGTAACTTTAATTTTTATTAATTGTTAATTTTTTGTAATTTGAGTAAAATGAAAGATTTCTTCTTCCGCGGTTCATTCCAATTTTGTTCATTCGATATAATTAATATTTTTTTCGCGTTCATATTTAAAACTTAGCGTTATTAAAGAGAACAACAAATAATACTTAAATTTTAAAGATAATATAAGAGATTTCGAAATTTATAGAATTTGTGAATATTTAGTATATATATTTTTATTTTTGGTGAAATAGTTCGATTTGTTCAATGTATAATGTATATTTTGTTTGTAATCTATGTAATTAAACATTTTTCGTATTGAAACGTATAACATTTCGAAAATGTGAAAGGTGATACAGTTTTTAATTTTAATACGAATACGCGTAATAATTAACTCGAATCATTAATATTGTTTTTAAGTTGGAGAAATATAATTGACTTTAAACTTATCGATTTCGTAAAACATTCGAAAATTACGTTCTCACATATACGCGTATAATTTCAAAATTAATATTTATAACAAACTGAGTCACGCGCAGAATTATGGTTTTTACATTTTGAACATTAATACGATATTGTAAATTCCTACACATAAAACAAACCGATTTGACGAATCACTAAATTGTCTAAAAATATATTGAGAATTATATTGTCTTTAAACGATTTGCCGATTATACGTCTAATATTTACGTGTCAAGTAGAGAAGAAAGAGAGGGAAAGAGAGAAAGTGTTACCTTTTTCTCCTCGGTGTGAATCTGTCTTCGAGGTTTTCACTGTCATTTTTGTGTAACGTAATTTTTCGTCTTGATCAAGATCAAGTTTTGATACGCGTAAAGCCCGTTAAATATTATTTATTACGGAATATTATTAGCGAATAAGAAATCGTCACTCGTTATGAACACTTAATAATACAGCTTAAGTCCGTATAGTTGTTGGTAGGATTGTTGGCCCCGGGAACGACCCTCCTCGCTCCGTTATTATAACTGATAGTGGCGCACTATAAATACCTTAATTCGGATTACAGTGATATAAACGAATGCGTATATTTTTCTACGTTTTCCAGACAACGCAATTTCGCGCATAATATACAATATACGTAAGCCGACACGAATAATAATAATAATATCTCCGATTTGCCGTGTCGTAGCGTATTTATAGACCGTGTATCGGAAAAATAAATCGTTTAAAAAGGCGTTCCGAAACGTAATACTGAATCGGTGTACTTTAGCGACGTAGTCTTAAAAATAAAATTATTAAACAGTTTCAGAGTAAAAAAACGAATCTCTTTTCACCAATTAACTGTTCCTTATTTAGAGACGTCCAGGGGAAGGGATATACGACGCCGTGCATTATTCCAATTTACGCTATTCGCTCGGACATCAAACTTTTAATGTTTTGGCGGAACCGATTTTAATATTGTAAAAATCTCCTCAACATCCTGTGATACGTCCTGTAAGTAATCACCGGAGGCGTTTTCGCGAAATTTAAATTCGCCCCGTAAACGCGCCACGCGTCGTTAGCCATACGTGGAAGATGTTTAAAATCGTTATCAACCGTTGTCCGACGTCGAACATTTGTAATTCGAAAAACCGACTCCGTTAATTCTTTGGATATCCGCCGTGATTTCTGCGTAGACGTTTAAGGATCTAATAGAACGCGACAGACGTCTCCGCGATTGATATAGCTAAACTATTTAGGTGTTTCCGACGAAATTATTCATCTCGGCTATGTTATTATTTCACGAACCCTAAGGATCGGCACCTTCCTGTCAAGTCTATTCACTCGACGGCAATTTTCGTGCTTCGAAATATACTATTGTATTGACGTAAACGTCGTTATCAACGATCATTAACAAACGGATACTATTCGATACCCGTTTGTAATATTAAAACCGGTTTGAACGCGCCAAATATACATATATATATAATACGAAATATATTTTAAAAAATTTTACTACTTTAACAATTATTCGCCGTTTTCCTAAAAGTGTGAGTTGTCCATTCGTATTCCCTCCAAATACGTGTTTAATTGTATAAAATATGGCGGACGGTCAATTTCTTCACGAAAATCGATAACGACAACGTATAATCAGCGGTACATAATGACCGCAATAGTAAGGCAATTATAATACGAAACGTTCCAAAGTTGACATCGAAAAAATAACGATCCTACATCAAAAATTGCCGACGATATAATATATTATTTAGAGTTATATCGATATATATATATATATATATATATATATATATATATAAGCGCACACTATGTACATTGTTGTATTTTCAGACAACAGCATTATAAACTCATTTTTCAAACTTTCCGTACCAATGTTAATATACGTGTATAGTAATAATAATATAAAAGGCCGTATTTTTCGCGAAATTCGAAATCCGCAACTTTTACTAATTTTTTCATTTTCTATAATAAACGATAATACGATAATAAATGATCGGTTCGCGTCAAGAACGCGATAATATTATTTTGGACGTACGAAACCGTTACCGCGCGAACAAACAACGAAAATTAAAGAATAATATCCAAACTACAATATTTTTACGTCCCGAATTTTTATTAATTATATACGAAACTTAGGAACGTCGAACGGAATAAAAGTTATTGTGACGTAGGTTTGGTACCTCCGAGGAACACCCATTATTAATGTAAACAACGTGTTCGAATACGTCGATAAATGATCGTACGAATTTTTTAGACAGGGCGCTTTGATTTTGAAATTAAAATACTATTATGCACTATTATGAAACGTCAAATCGATATCGTCTTCGTCACGATAACAACACGAAAAACACAATTTCTCTTAACGGTTTTCATTTCGTTGCCCGAGCTTCGAAATTGTAAAAATTAAAGCGCGAATGCCCTGGCCGGCGTTTAGTCGAAAAAAAATTCGATCTTTAACTATGGCACCGACGTAGTTACTATCGGCTAATTGATTTTAATTAAAAATTTCCGAGCGGTGAAGGGATTAACGTACAACAAATATCATTCTCGCGCACCGCCCACGGCACTGGCTCGTGGTATATAATTTGACGATAAGGCACACGAATCGTACGACCATTGCGGCCTTTGAAATGCACAAAATCCGTTCGTACAGCGATACAATTTGACCGTTTGACCTTTTGTACAATAACGTATTATTATTATCTATCGACATGCCACTCGTACATATAATAAAACGATTGAACCGTCGCCGTTTCGAGTACACAGACGTGTATGACCGTTAAAGTAGACCGGCACGGACAATAAATTATGCATAATTCGCAATTTATATATATATATATATATATATATATATATACGTATACTTAGTACGCGTGAAAAGTATTGAATATATGGCGTGGCGTTTGTTTAAGTATCCGTCAAAAGCGTCGAGTTCGAACGCTAAACAAAATCGCAGTTACAACGGTTGTGTAATATTGGAATTACGACGATATTGATTTTTCTATTATTCGTACATCGAAAAACGGTCGCTGCGCGTGTACCATTTCGCGTAATCCGAAACGAACAATTTTTTCGAAATATTCGTACACGACCCGTGGTGAACGAAAAATGGATTTAAGTATTATACGCGACGTGTCGGATATCGAATCGTCGTACAACGTAATACGTGTGACGCGTCCGTTGGAACTGCGAGATAAACCCGCGCGTATTTGCGGATCGCGTCGCTATATAAAAAATCGGTGTCCGGTGGTTTACGCGCGTGGCGGACGGACGACACGGGCGGCGGCGGTTTTTTCATTCATTTCGCAATCGGAAAGCTCTGGAGAAATTATCGAAAGTGTGTACGCGCGAGAGATTAGGATCTACACTTTTACCTGAACACTTAAACCGATAAGTTGAACAAAAAAAAAAAAACGTACAATACGCCATTGTACTATTCGTTTTGAAAAGTCTCTGAAATATTTTTTCGTTTAATATATACAATATAAACGTGAGCACTTCGTTTTATTGAAAAGTAAATACCAAAAAATTGTAACGTTTACACGCGTATTGTTAAAACGTTCGTAATCTTGACGTTTCGGGAAAAAAAACCGCTAGCTAATGATTACTCTATGCTCCACTTATTTTAAACGGACGATGTTTTTTCTCGAACGATTTCTCACCGTTATTATATCGCGTATACGCGTCCCACGGGAATCTGACACGTACAATCGGTTTTGTTCTATTCGATAATATTTAAGTTTCAGTTTTGTATATATACGTATCACCATCGAGCTACGATTATTGTATTTTACTATTTTAATACGGGGAAACTATTAAATATCGAAATTTCCCCGAATATATTAGCGAGGTCGCCGCGATTAACTCTTTTACTTGCCAATGTTCAAACACACGCGTACAATTATACGTATATATGACTTCGACCGTTAAATATATTAATATCGTTATTTTTGTTTTTGTGTACTACAGAAGCCTGGAACAATCGATGTTCAGTAAAGCAAATGAACTACAAGAGGACATAAGCATCAAACGATTCGAATTCCGGACCGCGCAAATGCACCTGGCCGCCGTCAAGTCTCAGGTAACATCGGTTGCGGCGTTTCTGTACGCGTGCACTAGGTAATAAAAAATTGCTCTCCACGTATTTCGGGGTCGGGACGAACTGAAAATCCGCCGAAGGCTTACCGAAGTTGGGTTTGTAACGTTTTATCACGCGCTTCACGGAGGTTACACAAAAGGTTGAATTCAAAACGCTATGTGTATAAAAAATTGTATTTATATAAAGCGTCCTCGGCAGCGTTTCAAAGTTAATGAAAAAACACGTGTAAACTATATATGTTCGGATATAACGCTCGCTTTCGCGTTATTTTTCTGACTGATCGTATTATACGTTTATAAAACGCATCTAACGTATTTTCCGAAATTTTATCGCGCTTTTTCTCAAATATTTAACCGTATTTTACGGTTTCGGTGTCATATTTTTACCGCGCATTATATATTTCGGCGATTTCGTCTTTTGCTTAAACCGTAGTAAATATTTTTCGAAAGAGAACGTGCCCGTGATTCTCGACACCGGTGTTAAGGCGAAAAAATGAATTTTAAATTTCGTCGTTACAATCCGTTTATTTCAAAATCGATATATTCGAATTTTCGGTATATTGTTTATGTAAACGTATTCGATTCGCGCGAAAAAGTACGTTTTTTTTTCGAATAAATTCGTCGTTTTTCGAGGGTGTCTCATTATTTGTCGATGCGTTTATACGCCGAACCTGAAGGAGCAATAACTATCGTGTACGAATAATAATATAACGGATATTCAAATACTGCTAACGCGTTAAAACGCGCGTGCGATTTTCGTATAATTTATTATTACGCCGTCAACGATGGCGGCGATGTATCGTAAAGACTGCGGATGTATACGCGCAACCGTTGTGCACGCTCTACGACATTATGGGAAAATCGAAAGCGCCTTTGCGTAAGTCGAGACCACCTCTATACCGGTGAGCAATGGCCGCACTCGTCGGCCAAAAACCTCTCGGGGCAAGGTGAGAGGGTAGGGGCACCCGTGACGGCGGGGACACAGGATACGAGTAAGGTAAACAGGATATACGCGACGACGTCTTGTCGATAGCGTCCTGCGAAATACGCCGTCCGTGAGTCGTATCCGTTTCCGGCGCCATCCACGACACACGCTCGGAACGCGGTTTTTATTTCATCTCGATTCGCGTTCGCGAAATACGTAACGCGAATTACCGCCGTTGATCGATCGGACGATCGACAATAATATTACGCTGGCCGCTGAAGCGAACGAATTTATCGGCCGGTATTGATTCGTCGTTATATGCTCACGTTATTCAAACGGCCTTCGAGATTGGGAGAACCGCGCGACGAGTTCATTTTCGCGGGCAAACGACCGATTTCGAAACGCGAAGGATTACGACATTTCAAGAAGAACGGCTCGGAATAAACGCCGTACGAAATTCTTACCGTAAGTGGCGGCGCGTTTTTTTTTTAGGAAATATTAGAATCGTCATTGTACATACGTACGTATATTAGGTTTTTAATTAGGTTATATCGATATTTACGTTCGAAAAAATAACTTTGGTTGTTGAAAATTCTAAAACAATTCGTTTCGACGTTCTCGAGTTTATTTCGAAAATTCCACTAATATTTTCCGAGAATCGAGTGTTCGAATTTGAGACGCCGTGAAATTTAAAGGCACCGTCATCGATTTTCGAAAATGTATGTTCTTAAGCTGATCGCACCGATAAGTGTATTTAACCAAAGTCGACGATATATGATCAATATTGTCCAGTGTAGCGAGTATATATATATACGTATAAGTACACCATTGGATAGTAACGTAACGGAAATAATCGCGTTACGAAGTTTCACTACAATAATTTGTTCCTGTGTAATGAAAAAGTAACGACATAAGTGATTCTTAAATTATCACAAATATCGAAAATTTAACGTTTTATTTTTAACAATAATGACATAGATATTTATTTCCGTTTTCCATTTTTTTAGAGACCGTAATAATCCATACGTTATACTCGCACGAAGTTCTTTGCCGATTCAACGTAATAGACGGATATTTTTCAATTTTATTCGCTTATTATAATTCTACACGCCTATAGTATTTATTACAATAGGGTAGTTTTAAACTCGGCGTTTCGGTTACGAAACGTGTACGCGAGATCAATATCAAATCAACCGAACAATTTACGTTGAAATTGATGGATAGGTCGAAATAATTATTATTAACACGAAAAATGTATTAATTTATTACACGTTTTTTTATTTATAACGACATCCATACGTTAGAAACAATAACGCGTTCAAATGTTATCCGTTTGTGTAATGTAGTTTGATGTATGGTTTTTTGGTTCAAACGTTTTTTTTTTCTTGTAAAACACAAATTTTCCGATTTTTTTAGATTCCGTTTTCCCGTTGCGAATCGTATCTAATCGGTATTTTATTTAACACGTTTTCCGATTGTCTCGATAGTTTTTTTTTTTTTTAATCTCGCGTAGAAATTATCGTAAAATTACAAAAAATACCGACGAAATTGCCGATCCAAAGGATACGAATATATACAATTAGTGTATTATGATAGTTATGACGTGCCGATACATATTGTTGTGTTTTTCGAGCTGATAATAACGAGTCGCCAAGTAATTACAATCTTTATCGCTATAACGGGAAAGCGCGGCAATACTGCCGTTCGCACTAGGCAACTATTGCAAAAAGCGACTACCGTGAACGAATATTTTAACTATAATATTATTCGCGAACGAAAAGTCGACCATAAAAAGCGCGTTTATTTATTTTATTTTGTTCGTGTTTGTGAAATAGTGTAAAAAAAAAAGGAACGTAGGTTGTCATTTTAAAATCAATAATTTACGTTTACTTAAGGTACGCGGGAGTGAGGATGTAATTTCGAAAATAGTCTAACATATATTTAAATATTCCTTCCGACGATTTCGTAACGAACGAAAAAATGCGCGAATATATTTCCGCTAGTCGAAAATACGTAATTTAGACCGCCGAAGCGGTCGGTAAGTTAGTAGAAACGTCTACACTAAGGGTCGTCGTTGTATTTTTAGTAAAAAAAAAAACGCCGAAAAACGTATAAAATTCGATCGTTTTATATATATATATATAATTAAACGGGCGACGAATAGGCCGAAAATTCCGAGAAATCGTAGTCGTTTATTTAGCGAACGCGAATAGTTTCGGTTTTGTCGTCGCCTTCGCAGCGCCGCGGATCGTAATTTTTTCGCTCGCGCGCGTTCTAAATCCGAACCGCGATTCGACACGAAATTCGCAGAAAAGTAACCCGCCATATTGCGGTACGAATATGGAGAACCGACGCGATAGTTCGTGGACAGTGCGCCGCAAGTAATATCGTTATGGACGACATGCGCCGCCAAGTTGCGCGTAAACAATGTCCGCCGGTATATAAACGGCCCGAACTTATAAACCGTACGTTTACATAAACGGCGAAAATCGTATTATTGTACACGCGCGCTTTCGTATTATTATAGGGACCTTCGTCGGACGTTTAATATACTCGTCGAACTCTCGAATATTTTATTCCACCGACTCGAATATCGCGTACGCGTTATTATTATATCGCGTTTATCCGGCGATGGAAAACGTCTACAGTTCCCGTTTTAATATCGGAACGTCGCACGCGATCTGCCGGTTTTTTCTTTTTACTAATTTCCCGACGTTTGATGTTCGTTTTTTACTTATATATTTAATAGCTTCGCGTAATGTATTTTCGTTGTTGTTTCGTCACACCGTCCGTATTACGTTATATACGTTTCGAATTTCCCGAGTTACGCGTAATTCAAACGACCGAATTATTCGAAACGATTTACGTGAAAAGAACGCTCCAATGCTTACGAAAATATATCGAAAAAAAACAAAATTGTCGTTTTTCTAGAAGGTTATCATACATAATACACGGAACGCCCGGTAAAGGGTGAAAACGGCACGTTTGGTTGACATAAGTTATATAATACAACGCTGTTTTAACCCGTTAACCTTCCCGAGAAATTTAAGACCGACGTACGTTGTAATTTGGCCGGTGTTACAATTCGTAGACCCGACCTCGGTAATACTACGCAACTAAGCAATACGAATGGTTCGAAATCGGAATTTTCGTCGAACTTTTCGCCAACGTGCGATTTCCGTACAATGACGAGCCACGAAAATAAATACCGTAAATATATTTACGGACCGAACGTTTCGAGAACAATCTTTAGCGGGAATGCCGGGCGTACGACGATCGTACTGTTTTACAAGACGATTAAGTTGTTATCCGAACGCGGGTATATTTCACATCTTGAAATCGGTGTTACTCTCGTACGGTTTGAAAGTGAAAAAAAGACGATTCCGTCGTTTTTTTGCCGTCCGAATAACGAATATAATACGTAACGGTCTACTTTTCGTTTTCGGTAACCCACGGGTGGTAGACAATTATTTTCGCGCGTCTCGATTTCGTCCGCGGCCCCTCGAATTCGTAATAAATATTTTTTTCTCAAACACCCCGCTCTCGCCACCGATTCGTACAACTTGTACACGGCACTAATGTAAGTCTCGGATTACGGGTCAAGGATAACGCCGAGAGGCGCGTGTCTCCGGAGATTCGAAATCGAGCGAAAAACCGTACGCGGGCGCGCGTTTTTCTTTTTTTCGATCGCTCGAAAAGTTTTGAAAAAAACTCTCCGACGACGATTTATCGTAATCGAACGCGCGTGTACGACATTTTAAAAAACGTCCGTACGCGACGATAATTAATAGTTACACGGACGCGATCGATAATTAATACGACGCGCCATCGAGTTCAAACAGCGTTGTATCTTTTCCTTTGAAAACGTTTTCCGACGTGTTCCATCATTTGGTCAACAGGGCGAAGAAAAATTCGAAGAACGGAATGCCCTAGAGTTTTTTCGACACAAATCGTATCGCGAGCGAATTTCGATAATCGAACGTCTACGCCTATAGCTTATCGACATTCGTACGAACCGTGTTCAGGAAATGTCCCGTTTAAGTTGATTTAATAACGCACGTCAAACACCGAGTGGCGACGAACAAATATAGCGAGTTCGCGTTAATAATTTCCTCGCCTATTTTCGGCCACGCCCAAACGAGTTCTAATCAATCTTTCCTTCTCTGTCTTTTCCACACACACACACGTATACACTTTCCCCTTCTATCGTATTTTCCAAATTAGACGCGCTTTAGTATACTAATTTCCGAAAAAACTTGATAACGTTCCCGTGTTAACGTCGATCTGACGTTACGTGACGATTATACGTTCAAAAATTGGTCTTCGTCACCACGGTATCCGGTCTAGCAATTTCGTATTTATCGGTCGAATTCACGTTCAGGTAGGCCGTCCACACACGGTCGGATAATCGTTTAAAAAAAGGAAATACGCGCGATTTTAACGATATTCCGTCGGAATAAAACGCCACATCGTCGGCGACGCTTTTTCGTCCGCAATTTCAGGGCGGTTCGTTCCGAAGCCACCGCGGCTATTCTCGGATCCGTATCGATTTCATTATCGGTTTTGTTGTATTCGCGAGCAATTTCGCGACGTCCAATTCGATTACGGTCTGCTAATTACGTCGCGCCGTACGTTTCGATGAAACCGCCGGCATCCCGAACGCGGTGCTCGTTTCGTTTAAATATATAACTCGATAAAACGTTTGCTTATCGGACGCGAATACCCGGTTCGTTTTTACACGTATAGACTACATTTATAACATAATGAACTTTCTGTTCGTGGTATGCCTTTCTGTATAGTAGAACTTCTTTTACAGCAAATGTTAAACCGTGGACTATCCATAATAGACGGTTCAGCCCTTGGAGTCGATAATAATTATTATTAGCGCGTATAAGCTCCGAATAATATAAAATACGGTAGTTGTTACAAGCGTGTATTGTATTTTATATATACATACGGGCGATTATTTGGACGACTGACGGTCGTCAGCGAAACGTCAATCGGTTAGGGTAAACAGTCCGTTGTCTATACGCCTTCAAACTCGCGTAGTTTTTGTGTACGAAGTTTTTGTAAAAACAGCAAAAAATACGTTTTCATTTTGTACGCTTATATAACGTATTATTATTACATTATTTCGCACGAGAACGTCACACGCGAAAAACGTATATACACAAAAATCTATACACACATACACACACATTCACCTATATTCGACAATTTTCTAGTTCATTTGACGACGATATGTAAACGTTTGTTACACACACACACTGTATACGCTTAGTCGGGTGTATGGTTGTTTCGAATATGCGACTGAACCTCGTGGGTGGTAGCGGTTCCACTTATATTTTTTTCACAATCGATTATATTGTTTGACTCCGTCGGATTTCTACCATTATGTATATATGTATATCGAATCTCTGAAACGTGTAAAGTGCGTTCGTATATATTACACGTGAAAACACAGCGTGCTTTATTTCGATAGTTGTATAGGTAACGCAAATTATTTTTCACAAAACGATTTTGAATTTGTGTTTCTTTTCTTTATTTTAGGTACACTCGTACTTACGGGCTATCTAACGTTGACCGGATTAACGAGACGATTTTGATAAAAGTAGTCCTGTGATTTACGGTGTGCGTGTTACACTCGGTCATTGAAAAACATATAAGTAACGTCTGTATCTTTTTGGCGGGCTGAAACCAATTCTGAAAATGTCGTCTTACCTCTTAAACTACGTGCGTCCAATTAAAAATGTTCGTAAAAAACAAACCACGTCGATTGAAAAATATTATTATTATATAGGACACCGTCGACCATATTCGAACTTAATACCTATATAACAACAACGCGATTAAATCGACAGATGATATAATACGCGCGGGATAAGTAAAGGCGACGTGACGCGGATCGATTTTCCTTACGGCGAAACAAAACGTGGGGTATTTTAAGTACGGAATTGTCGCGACATTTATAGCGTACGACAACGCGACACAGCGCAATACCGAAAATCGCGCCATTTGGACTACGTTTATTTTTATCCACTGGAATACGTTAGTCCGTTTCACAGCACTAGATATTCGATTACAGCGCGACCCGTGGACTAAGTTTCACATTCCGTTGTTTCCCAAATGCGCGGCAATTTAAAATCTTATTAATTATTTCTTTAATCGTTTAAAATAATAACGAAAACGTTTTTTTTTTTACAGCGAAATACTTCGATATAATAGCAACTGCGTTTAAATATACATCGGTTACTAAAAAGTGAAATACACCAAACAGGCGCGACATTTTTTTTAAATTTAGCGCGCTTTTATACGAACATTTTTGAAAACCCTGAAGAGAATTGTCCATGAGTCGCGCTGTAATCACATATTTAGTGCTGTGAAACGGATTATAGATATATACACATATATATTCGTAAATACAAAAACGTTGTCGAATATCGTGCAAAAAGACGACGAATCCGAAAATGTTATCCGCGCTCGAAATCTACGATTTTTCCAATTCCGGTATCGGCTCGGACGTTATGAATTCGATATGAAGACGTATAATAGAAATACCGACATATTTTCGTAACATTACCGGCGTAATGTTACCGGGAAATATCAAATGGAAAAGGAACGGACGCCAGCTACGGATTCAGTTGACCTGTACGTACCTTTAAATCGGACTATCTACGCGTAATTGTTTGTACATATTATTCCTGGACCGAATCCCCCCGACGTTATTTTCGTATTCTCGTTTTCGTTACGATTTTATAATATTGCCGGCGTTCGATTTCACTTTCGTCGTCGGAAATTGTTCGATTCGGATACCAAATATGGACGTCTGTATTTACCGGTTGGGGTATATAATACGGATACGTCGAATAACCCAATATGTGTTTTTTCGCCACCTCCGATTACGGTTATTAACGGTCAGTGGCGGCGTGTTTAAAGCCTACGCGGAAGTCGGTTTCAGGCCTGGCGCATTTTATACGGCCGTCACAATAACAATAACGCGTGTTGTTTCAATCTGGTAATCTCTCGCCCGACGTTTAAAAACAATACGCACGCCTGGCAATTTGAGCGACAGTATTATTCGCCATCCCGCGTTATGATTTTATTATCCGGACGTTATAAACCGCTACAGCTGTTCGCGGCCTTTCGATGTTTTCATCATTAAGCGTACATAATAGTACGAGCGCGCGTGTTCGGTCAACGGTGTACCGACGATAACGTACGCCGATATTTTACTCGACGAATTTCGGGTTATGTTTTTACGATACGTAGGACGGCTTCGAATTTACAACCGTGTTTTAGTCGTGCGTCGATTGTGGACTGGCGATGAACAACGACGGCGCGGTGGGAGAACACGCGCGGATATGATATCTATATAGAACCGTCCGGCCATTGTTTCGAACGATCGATTTACGAATTCCTAAGAACCCTCGTCGAATAACGAAACCCTTCGATTCCTCGGACTTTAAACTATTCAAACTTAGAACAACTCGTGTCCACGAAACTACGCCGGCGTAACAATATTATTATTGTACGTTAGTTTTACGCGTTCGCTACGAAAATTCGAGACGATTTCTTAAAATTAATCGGCCATAAGTCGGCCGGTCTTAATCGCCCGCCGCTCGTTCCAGCGAAACCGTGTAATCGACCGCGAATTAAAACGCTCGAGGCTCGCCGCGGATAGTGCGCGCGTATTTACCAGTCAAGGTCGGCATTTTCGGGGCGGGGAGGTGCTATAAAAACGCTTATAACGCTTATGGCCGCCTTACGCGTTATATCGGAAAACGGTAAAGGACCTGATTTAACGCTAGCATAGTATTCAATATTCGAACGGCGTTTTTATTAAAGGTAATATACGCCTAGTTTGCGTTTTTATGTGTAACGTGACTTCGACGATTTCGTTAATATTCTTAATACGGTGAAAATTCCGGCAGAATAACGCATACGTAAAAACGAAAATGTACATCGCTAACGCGATAATTCGCCGTGAAATATATTTCAATATAGCCGCTTGATTAAATCGAGTTGTTTAACGTAGCATTTCTTTAATAAAGTCTTATTTAATTGGACGAAATACGTTATTATTCCCAAGTTTTAGAAACGTATTGTTCGCAACTCCGTATAAACGTGATATTAACAATTTTAATTAAACTAACAATCCGCCGTCTAATTATCGACGCGAACAATTTTGACTCGAATATGAACACGAAATTTCGTTCGGGCGAAAATAAGAATTTATACAAATAGGGAGCGGCGCCGTCGTAGTTTAATAATTTCGTCGGACTTTTTAATAACTCCGCCGACGGAGAATGTTGTCCGCCGCAAGATTTTAGGCTCTGAAAAATGCGTTAAACTTTTTACTTCGTACTGCGTATTTATTATTAGAAGCGATATGACGTTCGCGAGTCGTAGTAATATAAACTCGTCGAATTTACGGTGTATTATTTTTCGTAACGACGTATTTTAAACGTTCGCCTATAATTCACCGTGACTTGAAAAAATCCCAAAAACGTTAATATAATCTAAAATCCGTACGAAAAACAATCTACCGATACATTTTCAAATCACACGGAACTGTATCATAATTGAATCGGTTGGAATGGGAGAAAATGTTGTAATAACTCAAAAAACAAGAAAATAAAATAAAAAGTGAAACAAACTAATAAAGGGAATAAAAGGAATAATAAGATTTGTGAAAGGGGAGCTAGGAGGAGAATATGGTGAGAGGTTCGTGGTAATAGGTGAGCAGGGGAAAGTTTTATCGAGTTACTATAGTTATTTATCTCAAGGTCATGAATACGAGAACTATTCAGGAACGTAATCGAGAAGTGTCGTAAAAACGAATATAATTAAAATATTCGAACGCAATTAAGAGTGAGGGTGAAAACGAACAGAATGGTGTTCTCTTACCCAACTGACAGTGTTCGACTTCGCGAAATTACGTAGAGATGTGAGGAAAAGGTTGGGTCGGTGCCTTCGTTCCACGAATCCACCGACAAATGTTGAAATAAAAACGCAAGTGTTTTGATGACAAGTTACTCGTCCTCCGGAATACCGACTTATTGAATATTGCTGATTGCTCGTAGCTGGAGCGCTGTCAGTTACGGTGAACTTGCGCCGACGATAATCTCCTCTACCCTGCTCGACGAGAGACTCCTCTCTAACGCACGAGTAGACGGGAGACTCGTCATTGGCCTGACTGCCTGGCCGACAGTCCGTGCCGAAGTCTTGTCCGGCAACCCGTACCGACTGCTCGTCCTGGCCCGACTTGACTGCTGGGGCAAGAGGCGTGATGATATAGGTTATATAAGCTTCGAAGGGTCATGTCACCATAGAAATCGGCACGTTTGGTGTTTTTTTGATTGTAGCGGCTGTGTCCTTGAGCTTCATTGTTTGGTTGATTTTGGATACACCTTTTAATATCGGCGTGTGAAAATATCCCGCGCAATGCGCGTTTTACCGTCATTTAATCGGCAGTCCTTTCAGTCGTTGTCCTTTATGTATGTTTGTATTTATTACTTCCAAATGAGTTCTCTGTGTATTTTGTCCCGTTTTATATAATTTGTAAAGATACTCAATTTTGTTTGTTCGTACCGCAGGCGGTCGGTCGATTTACCGTTAGTCAGTTAATAACCCTTACGGTCGTCATTCTTCGTTTCTTCTTCGCGAAATCCGAAATAGTTGTTTTATGATCTAATGAAAAAGTCGCCTTAGTATCCGGTAATAATTCGTCGATTATTTTTATAATCTTTTTAAGTATACGATAGTGTTAATTTCTTTCATTCGCGGCATACGAGAGAAGTCGGTCGTCCAGAAAAATTCGATCGCTTCATTTACTTTCAAACGTGTTTTCTGTTTAATTCTTTTAATATAGTCGGTATTCCGTGAAGATCGAGGAGCAGTTCGTTTTATTAAGAAATCTTACAATATTATTGTACAGAATGTTTTTCTTTATATAAACTAAACTAAATTATGATATGCACGCATATCATTACAATGCTTAGTAAAAATGCAAAAACACGGTTTTTATAAATTGGCTGCAGTTTTTCGGTATTGTATTGAAAAATCGTTCTATAAACATGACTAATAATATAATGAAAAGAGTTTGTTCGAACGCCAGTGTGTTCGTAACAGACGCTATATTTGTCGGTAGTCGATTTCGTCGTTCTTCGGACGGAGTATTAAGAAAATTGTAAGCGATCGATTTTGGCGACGCGAATAAACGAAACATTGAACGAGTCTCGACGACAACTCTGGAGTTAATAATAGCGGCGGGGAAAACGCGACGAAAATTCGAGTTATCGAACAATTCGGAATTATCGACAAATATTTTGAACGATCGTGGAATGTTTCGAACGTGATCAGAAAAGATAAAAAGTGCCCATACAATTTCTATTATTTTCGTTTTAATCGTTTCGTTTGATGTGTACACGGAACGATTTTTTTTTTTATTAAAGGCCAGTAACGATTTAAAACGAATTTCGTATCGCTCTATTTTATTCCTTATTAAATTATTTATAGATTATTTATAACGTATTTTCCAAATAATATTCCAACAAACTTTCGGTTTACAAACGATATTTGTTCACGCGATCTCGTAGAACGAAAACGCTTATCAAATTTTCATTTTCGACATTTCGCTTATTACTTGCCAGTTAAATCGTAGTAGTGGTCTAATTTTCGAGTATTTCAGTAAAAACAGGTATATCGTTATTTAAAAATGAATTTTATTCGATAATTATCGGAAGCTCGTTGATAAGAAAGAACGTAATTACGGGTGTTAAAAAAGTTCTAAAATGATACACCGGCAACGTCGATCTATCTCACCACGTTCCAAAATGTTAACGTATATCTTTCGGAAAGTATAATATTATGAAAATCGTAAGTCGCTATTTAAAAATCAAAAGTTTATACACTTATAGCGAATAGGCAACGGGGGATATTAAAATTTAAATTATTACACAAATAATAGAAGGTGCAAAAATTATTAAAAAAAAAACATATATATATATATAACGAATATTATATTTATGTATCCCACGATGTAGACTGATAACGAAAAAGCATCCGGCAAATATATCGTATTATTGTGTGTGTGTATATATAAGTGTACGGAATATTTTATCGCCAAACTTTTTTTTCGTTTAAATTTCCCACGCCGAGTTCGTTACGAGTTAAAAATTGTAAATTATCGTTAAAGTTTCCAACGTAATTTCGTTCCGGCGATTTATTTGTTTCAGTGACGAATAATATTAATTCGTTTAAAACGAACGATTCGAAAAAAAGGATAACCGAATATGTTAGCGCGACTCGTAACTTGTGGAACATTCAAAACGTATCGACTAACGACGGAGAGGAACTTTCCGTTAGTTTTTATTACGTGCGACGTTTACACGCGCGCGCGTCCATATTATATTATAATACGACTTGGTGTGTGCATACGGTTCATTAATTTTACATTACACTCTCGGGGGCGTACTGTTATATATAACGCGTACTTATTGCTGTTGGTAAACGACATATGAATGTCTAATTCGTCGTCGTCGTTCTCGTCATCGTCGTCAATACAATACGCGTACGCGGTTCCCGACAATTTTATTATTATTATATTACGTACCTTCGTATATATTACGCGCGAGTTGTTCGGGAATACGCGATGGCGCCTCGTTACAACAATTGTCTCGGAATGTAACGAACAATAAATTAGTCGAAAAATGTTTCCACGTTTATACGGAAAATACGCGTTTCGAAATTTCCTCGGTAATATTACGGGCGCGCGCGGTCTACATTTCGTTTCCGGAAGCAATGTGCGATCTATCGATTGTACCCGTCGTATCGACCGTGATCCATAATTCACGAGAAATTTACGGAAATTTTATAATTGTTTTTCTCCGATCAATACGATTACAAACTGATCGAAATACAAAATTAAAAACGCTATTATAAATCGAAAAAACAATTGAAACCGTATATAAATCATCCGTAACTCCGTATTATTATCGGTAATAAAAGGTAAATATTTTTCGTCTAAGCGGAGGCTGCAGCAAAAGCAAAAACTATAACCGTAGGTATCGTAACGAATCGCGCGTACCAATGGTATACATATATGATTGTGTGAAGAGGGTAAAAGTAGAGAGATTTCGTCCTCGTTTGGCAAATTATTTAATAAATTTTAACTCGCGGATAGTACGACGGATACCGAATAATTAATTATATTCGAATTCGTAAAATCGACAGTTCCCCCGTAATTAATTACGATTTCGTCAAAAACTAATAGTTTTTAGTAATATCGTGTTTGTACCTTTACAATAATGGTACGTGGGCTACGGCAATTCACGGTTACCAGCTAATATACTATTTTATTTCCGGTCAATCTCCGACGTTTTTTTCGGTTCGTTATTATACCCAAAACGTCGAGAACAAATACGTCGTTATTCGATCGAGTTCTCGCCTAACGAGGTGAAGTTTTGACGCAATATCTAAGTAGCAAAAAGTTCGCGGTATATAGCGATACGTCCAATTCCGCTTTTCTATTCGTTTTCGCTTTGTACAAGCGAATAACGGCAAATTCCAATATGGCGAAATATCGTCGCTAAATTATCGCGTAAACGTAATAAAATAATTTTAAAACAACCCCCGTATCGTGAAACAATAGTGCAACGGGCTTAAAGCGAATACAGTCATCAGTAATCAATCTATAAATATAATCGCGTTACGCAATATTAACGATTATAATGCGCGCGTAGTTCGAAAATTGATATCTAAACGATTTTACGTTTTTGACGATTTTATTAAACGACACACGACGGTAATACTTAATAGGATAATTCGGTCGAATAATCACCTGCACGAATATTATAAGTAGATTATAGATAAATATATCCGCCAACGTGATCGAGAGAACGCAATTTAACGATTGGCTAATACCGTCGGTAAAATTGGATTTCGACCGAAAAATCGGCATTTACGTTCGAAATTGGAACATTTGGAAAACATCGTGGCTAATACGTGCGTCACAAGTACACGTATATTGTACGCGGTCGGGCTATAATCGACCTCCGTCGACCTATATGGATTAAGTATATTATAATAATAGGTATGGCTGCCGGCAATTTTATAAACGTTATTTACGCGCGCGTTTGTGTTGCTGCGCTATCGCAAACGGGGCATACCCACGCGTGTATTGTGAACCGACTATATAGGTATGATCGGTACTCGAATAAATACGCGTTAAATCTCTGATCCGGATTTCGATACGTCGTGAAATCCGTACGTATATATATTTAAGTTTCGTAAACTCTATACGAGTTCGGTTTATGTTTTCGTCGATAAAAAACTTAATATATATTTTTTCGAAAAACGAATGTCGGTAGTTTGTAATACGCGCATATATATATGTATTACCCGTATGTTTGGCGAAATAATCGCGGTAAGTATCGATTTTCGCGATAATCTCAAATCGCCTACAGACGGGACAGTATTATTGGTGCTGGTAGGAGAATTAAACAACAGTCAAGGGTATTAGCGTCGCTCAAATTAACCCGACGGAATATTTTTAGTTTAATTTTGCGGCGCGACGAACGAAAGAAGCCACGGGTATTGGCGAAGAGTATAATACGCGGCGAAGATGTTCAAGTATTTAGGGGCGTATATTAACAGAAGGATGACGGTGACACGGAATTAAACGTGGACGGACGAAGCGGAAAGAAGCGCGAACCGTGTCGCGCGATAAAACGATTGCAATTAGGTTAAAAGGTAGACGTAAACAAGGTTGAATTCACTTTCTCGATTAGACAAGAAAGTCGAGTAACGGACAAGCGCGATGCGGAAAAATGTGTTAGTACGGTCGAACGGCGGAAAAGATAAATACCGAGCGAGCGTATAAGACGCGGCGTATGGTTTTCGATAATGTTCACGAAAGACGAAAGAATATATATGAGGGGAGTGTTCCAAGTAGAGAAGCGACGAGAGCGACGATTGTAAAGAAGTAGGGGGAGGGCGGGTATGGACGAAGTGGAACGTAATGTGATGGCGTGGATAGCGTGGACAACGTGGATTTTATACAGGGGGGAGGGTGGAAGGGATAGGAGAAGGAGAACTCGTATATATAAATATATGTGTATACACCTAAGCGCGTATATGCGTTTACGTCGTTGTACAAAGCGCACCGTAAATTCGCGCGAAACTTGGTATCGTTAAAAAAAACCAAAAACGACGATTGTCTTTTAAACGTGGGCTATTTATATTATTATCGTAACCTACCTCAGACAAACGTATTTCACGCTATTGTACAAGTGTACCTGGGATAGGTTAAACGTAATTGTACGTACTGTCACCCGGCATCGTTGACGCGTTCCCTGTGTTCTGTTCGTTCCGGCCGGCGTAATCGACGAGGCGTTTTGTGTGCACAATTTGTCGGCGCCGCGCTACACAATACCGGTGCGGATCTCATTTTCGTTACGTTCGGTTTCGCTCTTGTAGAATTTAATTAAAATATTGCCGCGTTATTCGACGTAAGCCGATTATAATTGACTGACGGAGAAAAAAGCGTCTTCGCCCGTCGGCGGTACGTCGCATAGTTCAAAAATAAATTAAGTTATTTTAAACGTTCGCTTCTCCAAATACGAGAAGTACGAACAACGAGAACGCGTAGCGTGTCGAAAAAGAATTAATTTTTTTTCGTAATAAATGCCAACCAACTACCATCGCCGCGAGTGTTATTTAATGTTTAAAATACTTTTGAACGGTTTGTTTTTTTTTACAACGCTGGCGAAATCTTTTCACTCGACTTCAATCTTTAATACAAAAATAAGTATACTTCGAATTTAGTATAGATGAAATATGTGTATATATATATATATATACGGTTTGACCGTTATTTATTTATTGATCGGAATTCGGTGTCAGGATATAGGTTCGATTTAAGGGTAATAAGTATTTTTTGTCGGTAAATATAGAATCGCGAACGAAATCTACTTAGACAACAACGGTATAAAAATAATAGTAACAATAAATCGTTATCGCCCACGTTGAACGTCTGAAAACGATAATTTTTTAATGGTGCGAAATAATATATATGCCGGACGTTTACAGTTTGTGTAGGGGGCGTTGGCGCGTCACACGAACGACTTTTTCTACGATCTACTCTTGTTTTAAATTTACGAATAGTTTTTAGAGTATAGAAAAACTACCCGGGAAGCTACATTCGTACAATTACAATATTAACAATATTTGACGCGATTCGTATAACCGCTGTACACGCGCGTCGTACGAATTATCGAACTAATATTGTTATCTAGATACAAATACGCGGCGTCAATCGTAATTCGAGAAACTATAAGCCGTCAACTCATATTGCACGTCCGCCATGCAAATAATATTCAAAAAGCTTACACTTCGGTGTTAGCTCACTAACTTACGATCGAATTAAGATTCGAATTTTAACGCATTCGCGCGTTTTATTTTGGAACTTTCAACGCGACGCGTTTTAAGCTATAAACGTTTTTTTTTTAATATACGCCGGTCTAGGACAACTTTTTTTTTTGTTTGCTTCGCGACTTTTGAAGAACAATTGTTGTTAACGTATTTCGTTCGTTTTTTCGGATAATTTTACGCCCGTTTCTAGGGAATTTATAACAATTTGTTAAAACGTTTCGTTACAAAAATAAAATAGTTTCGCGTTTTTCACTTTAAAACTGATATTATATACGAGAGTGATTCGTAAAAACGTAAACTTCAATTTATAATCATGTGCTGAAACGTAAAAGTGGATAGATATCACGTAACAATTTCTATATGAATAAAATATGTATCGATACGTTTTCTAATTTGATTAAAAATATTAATAATAAATAAAAATTAAATTAAACGCCGGACTTCGTTTACTTGTTTTTCGTAACAACTGGCCCTAGTGGCAGCTTTGTTTCTGCCGTTCGAATGGATCTAAGAGGGATTTTTGGTCTTCGTCGTATAACGTTTATGGTATTTTTTTTTTATCGATTCGAAACGAAACTGATCGGATGGTTTCGAGAAAACAACGGCTAGATCCATTTTTTTTTGAGATTTGATTTCTGGTGTCGTTGGTTGTTTCACAATAACTATGTACGTCATACTACGTTCGAAACAACAGACGCACGCACGCTTTACGACGACCATATTTTATACGCGTAATCACATATGAATTTTACTATACTCACGGGTATATAAAAACAATAATCATTTCTTCGACTCCGGCGGCTATCAGGGGGGGGGGTTGAGGCCGTAAAAACCCTGCGGCAGTTTCGATTTTCCTTTCCGTTCAAACTACCCATTCTCCATCGTGCTCGTATAAAGTGCCGATCCGTTTACGAAGGGTGTTCTACGGAGATCCGACAAATGCGTTAACTTTTGTTCTATTCGATATTTTTAAATTATTTCTTTTGTTTTGTATAATAATTTAATCCGACGCTACGATTATCGCATCTTAGACGAGTTTACAATTAAAAATACGTTTCTTCTTCGCGAAATCCGAAATAGTTGTTTTATAATCTAATGAAAAAGTCGCCTTAGTATCAGGTAATAATTCGTCAATTTTTTTTATAATCTTTTTAAGTATACGATAACGTTAATTTCTTTCGTTCGCGGCATACGAGAGAAGTCGGTCGTCCAGAAAAATTGGATCGCTTAAATTTGTTTCCTTATTTCCTGACGATATCCCATTGGTGCATATACAATGTTCACCTATCCCAATACGAATACTAATGTATATAATGTTGACTAGCAGTTAACGTATCGAGTTTCATGAATAGTAACTAATTAAGCAAAAAAATGGAACAACTTAACTAAAATTAACGTCGAACAACTTAATTAAAATTAACGTAAACGTTTTAACCTCGTTAGTTTTTAGCATTTTGGTTTAGGCATAATGTTTGAAATGCCACATACTGTATGTTGTCTCGTCCCACGTCGAAATACTAAATAATCTATTATTATAAATTCTATACGAAATATTCGAGTATAGAGTGTCCGTTTTGGTATTTCATTAATCGTCCGTCGGTAACGTAGTTGTTTTACGTTGAACTCACGCGTGGACAGATTATGAAGTCGAGTCAATTCGCGTATATAGTTCTAGTCGAGAGCCTCCGGGGCACGGCGGTGTCACACCGCTTTATAACGTAAAACGCACGCGCGCCAAACAAAACAACGGCCACCGTTGCTGGGTCGACACAATAGTAGTCGCCCATTTCCCAAAATTTGAACGGCGGTTTTCGAAAACGTTTCTTTTGGTAATAACGACGACAAACATTCCTTGTTATCGTTAGTATTCGACCGAAATACCGAGGACACCTTTGGTGGAATTTTCTCGGGAAACGAACCGTCCGGGTTTTCCAGGACATTTTTTTATAATAATTCCGTGGCACGTAACCGAGGTGTTTCGATAGTGGTCGTGTTAAACGAATTGGCGAAAATCGATAAAATGGTGCGATAGTTCGTCAAGTTACCAATATGTACGCCGTACGAATTCGGTGTAAATAATTGATTTCCTGCTGATACGGCTAATGGTCGTTTACGTTCGAAATCATACGCCGTACAAAACGTACGTTTTTATATTGTGACGGCGCTCCGATCGTTCGTTCGAATGTGGGAAACCGCCGCCATAACAAAACATATCTGGGCGATGTAAAATTTTAAAAATTTCGCCTTTCTTCTTACCCCGCCTAATTTTACATTGTTAACGATTTATTTTCGATAAATTCGATCTTTGTCGAATGTTTATAAGTTATTTATATGTTTTTTATTTATCGCTCAAAACGCGATACGAAATAATAATAACAATCCTCCGGGAACTTCGTTTGTAAAGTCAAACGAGAGAGTGAAAGAGAAAGTGAACCGTTTTACATATATTTACTATATTGTATGTTAAACAAGTCTTGCGTTTCGCGTATTTATTTTAAAAATAACCTTTCGCATTTTTCTCTCCTAACGAGCTCAGTGATGGTCGATGTCTTAGAGAATTGATTGACACTTTAGTCGCCAGGATCGTCTAACAGGTATCGGTGATTCGAGTGGAAATCTAATGTTCCGACTCCCTCGTCCCTTGATTATCCGGACCAGCTCTGTGCCGCCAAGACCCCGTTAAAAATAAAATAAAAATATCCGCGGGCCGTCGAAAAGCAAATTGAAAGAATAACATGTGTCGGCGGAGCTTTCGGAACGCGTTCAAAATAATAAAGATTTGTCGAACGACGTAACAATCAGTAACGAGTAATGGACTTTTGTGTGCGATTCTGAAATAAAACGCCCAAAGTCTAGAGAGCGACACACATACACACACAGATAGGCTACCCGCGTCCCCGAAAAATAAAACTGTACATCAAGCGAAGACCGACATTTTTATCGCGAAGTCTCGTGAAAAGAGCTGTTCAAACAACGCGTATTGTCGCACAGCCAACTCCGATTGTTATCCGAAATGCGTATTTTGCGGCGTCTCTACTCGCTACATTCGATTCCGTGCGTCTTCTTGTACGTCCGGTTAGACAAAAATTGTTCGAAGGATCGCTAGTATAGAACTATGGACAACGTCCGAAAAAAAAAAAACCCCCGTAACCGTATAGTGACTGAGAGTAATTCCGGTGGTAAATTCCATAATCGTCGCGGAAGATGGAAGCGACGTGATGACTTTGTAGAGGACAATATCGCTTCGTGATTTTCCAACAAAATCGTACGGATTTCGGAGTCTCGTCAATCCCTGCCATGCTTCGTGTACGCCGATTCGATTATTAATAGACGTACGTATTGTACGCGAACAATCGAAAACCCTTTTTAGGGTTTAATTTTCGTTTCGGTTTTCCGCGTACGTTTCTGCGCGCAAAATACATAGACGAGGTAGTCGTATTATTCGCAAATACCATCGCGTGACGTATGAAACAACGCGCGTATATTTTTATGCTCGTATACGTTTCATAATATGTGCATTATTATCGATATAAATAATTCATTTCGGACGTTCCTTCGGAAGGTTGTTGTAAACATATTTATTATTACCACGTTGCCCGGCTGTCGGAGGTCATTTTGTTATAACATTTCACGACACGCGCGTACTGTCGCTTATATCGTCGATGTGTCCGACACTAGTTTTTATCTATGTACGTAAGTATGGCGGTTGAGCGCTAATCAGCCCTCAGTCCTCGTCATCGCCGAAAAAATAATGATACCGAAACGAACTTGAAAGATCGATATGACGTATCGGTAATGCACGCGCGCGACACATCAAACCCAACCGATGGTCGGCCATAAATTGCGACCGACAACCGTGTACGGCAGCTCATTCTTGTGTAAATCATCAAATGGTGACACGGCAACGTGTCCGAAACGTCGGTGTTTTTTGTTTTTTTCGCTGTAAAAACAAACGCGGGTATTACCGAAAACGTTCGTCGTAAAAAATGCGCCGTTTAGAAAACGAACAAACACGCGCGACGTACCCAGAAAACGGATTATTATAATAATAACGGATCGTAAAATATTATCGCGCAATACGATTGCGTACGGTTTTTATACTCGCGGGTTTCTTGTTGCCACGTTTCGTTAAATTTATTATCCGTTTAGTCGGAAAAATTCTCTACAACGCTACTTAGCGTGCTTCTCGAGTATCCTTAACAGGTACAACGCGACGTTGTTCGCGAACTAATTTATTAGTTCATTCGCTTTAAGGTTCGATGTGAAAAACTATGCCCGCGAAAAATCGAAAAACACGGTGAACTAAGCGACTTAGGTACCATCGAAACGTACGTAACACATACCGAAATTATCCGAGCACACTCCTTCACGAAAATTTGGTTCTCGTGATCGGGTGTTGTATTGTTACATGTTCAATTCGAAAGCGATATTGCATCCGAAATAACGATTCTGGACGACACTTGGAGTTTTTCGGAATTTGTACATTTCTAAAGAAAAGTTACGACAAACGGTTTTTCGATGTACCGAAATTCCAGAGCGTTTGTAATTAAGACTTTAAACGTAAAAAACAATGCTCGTACCCGAAATAAATATGTCGGCGTATAATCAGTTTTTTGTTGGTAATCTTACGAACGTTATCCGTGATTTCCCAGTACGCCAAAGGAAACTATGGAGAAAATGTAAACAATCTCCTACTAAAAAAATAACGCCTGTCCGGTTCATCCGAGCGTTTTTTTTACACGAGAAGTGTTCGAGGACAAAATAAAAAAAAAACTTCGCTTTGTAGAAACGGTACGTCGTTCCATTTGCGTAGAATCTATAAGTAATACGAACTGAATAATCGAACACGAAAGTGCGGTCGACGACCGCGGCGATGTCGACATATATTAACGTTACGATAATTACATTATAGGAAAACAAGGTCGGAAATAGTTTGTAAATAAATTAAATTCTTAAAAACGATACACGCACGCGCGCTTACTATAAAATCATAATAATGGTAAGTGATTCGTGACGATACAAAAGTTATTTTTCGCAATTCCGTATATTCGCTATATGATATGAATTTAAATGGGTCACAATCGCAAAGTTCACAATTTTCGTGATTTAAACGAAAAAAAACACGAGTTACTAAATAACACGCATAGAAAAAATCCTAAATCGCTATATTGAATTTTGGTCTATAATTATTATTACGTTCTCAATAATAAATAAGTGTTTAAAAAATGACGTATTATTGCGTTACTAGTCCTTTCATTCAGGCCAACACACACACCTACGTACGCACGCACTCATAGTCTGCAAATATATTCGTATTTGGTGGCCAGGTAACATAATAGATAATCGTAAACACGTTACAATACCAAATAATATTCCTCTGTCTCCGCGTTTACACAAACGGTGTCCAAAAAATAATGAAATTAAATACTAAAATTCTTAAAAATCCGATTTTTTTATTTAGAAGAAAATTAACGTTATTCTTTGTCAACACAACGTCCCTCGTGTAGAATGCACCGGTCCCACCGCTCATCCCACTTTCGGTACGCATCTGACAATGATATTTCTGGACGCTGTTCGAGGTACTCCTCAACGCTTTGCCGGCCTTCGGAATTCGAGTTAAATTTGATTCCTCGAAGAAATGCCTCGAGTCGGGGGTATAATCAAAAATCGCAGGGCGGGAAATCCGGCGAATAAAGAGGCTCTTTGTAACGTCATGTCTTAAAATGTAAACGTTATTAATTCGTAGTTCGCGATGGAAATTTGAATATAAACGTGTTTATCTTTTTGTATTTTAATAACGCCCGTTGTCGACACGATCGAAATCTTATTCGTGGCTTTTCCTCGCAATTTCCCGATAGTCTATTCTTACGCTTAATGGAACTACTAAGAAAATCAACAAGCGTATCAAATAAACTGTCAATAACGTAAAGTTTATTACCGGAAAGTGACGCGCGGAAGCAAAACGAAAAACCGAATAAAAAACCGTTCTTAGCTAAGCGAAATATACCTCCTAAGTGTACGTGCCCAGTTGGCCTCAAATAGGTGATCATTTACAATAACGGTGATGTATAACATATTATATAATAATATATGGCGATCCGCGTAAATGCGAGAAAAGCGTTTTCGTGTGCGGAGTTGAAATTATTTTAAGTACTAGCGTATACGGAAAAAAGCCATTTCATTCGACGTAATATACGTAAAATAAAATAAATAAAGAACACGTACGAAAAAAAGCGAAAAAGTCGTCTCGAAATGATAATAATTTCACGCGACGATGGTAAATGTCCGCTATATACAGATACAGAGTGTACAAAGAGTTTTTTTAACGATAACATAGAATTCCGACGAAACACTAATTTTGTTCCGTGACCATTTTAAATTCTACAAACACCGAGGCGTACAAACAAAAAAGGTAAGTTTAAAAAAAAATTTGTTTTTTTAATCGATTCTTGTAGCGCTCAATTTTCTGAACAGATTTGAACGGACGAAATGTCGATCTGTCTAAACGTTATTCGATTTATTAAACGGAAATCGACGAGGTCAAATTTATTTCGATTATTTTTATTCGGATAATTATTTCGTCACTAGATGTTAAATATTCAACAGGTCAAAGTCGGTAAAATGGCCGACCAAAATTTGTATATCGAGTGAAATAAACGTTCGAAAACATAAACGCGTCCGTTGAAAACGGTAATTTTTTTTTGTTTATACACTTGCACTTTGGTAAAATTAAAAATTGTCCATAAAAAAGCCGCTCGATATTTCATTTTCGGGCGAAATTGCTTTTTCTTCGAAAAACCACTACGTACATAGTGACGTATGATACACTCCGTATATATGTAGGTATACGAGAGAATTCCGTGTCGTAGACAATTGAATATACGACGGTATATATATATATAACTCGGTAAAGGAAAAAAAAACGAAGAACGTAAAAAAAGTCTACTCTCGCGAAATAATAAAAATTCGGGTTAGTATTCGCGATACCGTGCGGTCTTTTTCTTTCCATTTCGTTTTTAGTAAAAGTATTATATAGTGGTCGAACGCCGCGGATGTACGTCTTTTTTTTTCTACTATTTATTCGCGGGCGCGTATTATATACAACGTACGAAATTAGGGCGAGGTTTCCGTTGGCGGGTTATTCGATTACGTGGCGAAAAAAGCCGAAAACGAAACGCGCGAAATGAATACGACTCGAAAATATCGAATTCGTAACAGTAACGCTACACGGAGTGTCGGACTACGTTCGCCTTTACTCTTTTAGGTGAACACGCGTTCGTTTATAAGTACCACGACTACGCGAACCACCGAACGTTTCGTAAGGTAACGACATTTCGCGAACGTGTTGATCTGCGCCAGCCAATTCGTCCCGAAAATTTCGTTCACCGTAATTCGGCTCGCGTCCAACGCCGTCGCTTCGCTACGCGACCATTCGCCGACCGATTATCGTGTTTTGACCGCGCGCCGACGCGATATTCAAGGCACAATTGAAATTGTCGTCACGTCCGCCGTCCCCCCCTCCCGGTCGGTCTTAAAACTATACGCCCGTCGTTAATCCCGCGGAAACAAATTCCGCGACCCGTACCTCGGGTGTCGATATCACCGTTTATTCGTTCGTCGAACGAAACGAGCGCGAACCGTTTGGCGGACTGGTGAATACGCGCGATTTTCTTCCGCGGTGTATTTGGGGATATACGACTCACGGTTATGCGAGCACGGCGCGCACATAAGTCACGGCTGTCAGGGTGCAGCCGACGAACGAAAACACGAACACCGAAAGAGGAAGAAAAATTCGCCCGTTACTCTCCTTCCGTCCCACCGATCGTGTAGTTTTCGTCCGAACGAAATATTCGAATCCCTTATTTTCTACGAAAATACGGACGAAATTTCCTTATTTATCTGAATATTGCGCAACACAGCTCGTAACAAGCCGTAGCTTCTTATTATAAAACGCACACACAGAAAGATTCTATCGTTTCGCCGGATACAAAGTACAAGATACGCGACCAATTAGACGACAATTATTATTTAGCTAAACGAGCTGTCACCAGGGTTCGTCTGTCATTCGACGCTGCTGCAGTCCTTTGAACGGATCCTTTTCCCTACGAATTCGATCCCGTCACGCGGTGCGCGACTCGTTAACATAAATACGGTATTCGAAAGGTGGCGACGAATACTCTCCGGGGTCCCCTATAAATTATAAAATCCATACCGCGGAATAAACGTGACCAATGTAAAGCAGCGTGGACGTCCGTATTTGGGATGAGGGAAGGGATTCGAACTCGAATAGCGCGTCACGGTTACGGATTTTCGAAAAATTACGCGTCTCGTTCGACGTCCGTGTTCCCTGGTGTTCCCTTCGGCTCACACGGGTCCGTACATCCGCATCAATGCTCATATAATCGATAAAATCAATATCGAAACAATTCGGAATATATACTCCCGAAATTCTTATCTCGCAGTAATGGACGATTCGTTTTCTTTTCCGTCAATTTACGATGCGACCGGATAACAACGTTATTACAGTCGATCGACATTTACGGTGTTTTTCTAATTCCGGTTTTACGAAATTCGCTTTAATATTAACGTCCCTTTATTACATCGAGCGTGGCGACGGACGAACGAAATTATCGGTTATTAAAAATACCGTCGACCAAGCGATAAACTTGTCGCCTAGTACGGTAGTTCAAATATTCGCCGCGATAGAACGGACTCGGTTAGGTCTAACCGACGTTCGCGTCACGCTTTGTTTTTTTTTTTTTTATTGTTTTATAAAAGAAAATTTAATAATCGTTAATATTCGCGGAGTTCTTTCGTACGGTACATTTTTAGTGTAGACCCTGTTCGTATATACGGCACGCGCGTTTGCCGCACGGCTGTTGCGCAGTTAAAAGTTTCGCGATGAAGCGCGCGCGCGCAGAGAACAATCGACGGTAGAAACTTAAAATAACGATTTAATCGCGAACAATAAAAGATCCTCGAACGTTTTCGTCGTCGTCGTCGTCGTCGGAAAATTAGCACGGAGAACTCTTAAAACGGTAACGGAGTGCTCTAAATAAAACGGCGAAAAAGCGTTTTACGTTTATTTCCATATTACGTATATATATAGAAAATATAATTATTCGGCGCCGACTTTATGAAATTACGATGTACGTATATAAAACGAATTATTCGCGAAGTAACATTTTTTTATATATAAATCGTTGTACAATTACGTAATATTGCGTAATCGACCGACGTTTTAGTACGCTAGACGAGCTAATGATTGTAATAATAGAGGCAATAGCGAAATACGTGGGCGGGAAGATAACGGACGAAATTATTTATAACGAACCGAAATTTACGACATTAGTGTGCCGTTTATCGAATCACGTTGAAATTTAGTTATATTTAAGCGACGCCGAAACTAAAGGAGAATATTAACTCGACCGAGTTGAATAAAAGTTTTTTATCGCGTTCCGAGCGTTACGAGAAATGTATAAATTTTACGACGACGACACGTGTTTTTTTTACGTTCTTTCTGCGAACAAAACGCGGACAACACTCGGACGATATTCAGACGCGAAAAAAGTCGATAACATCTTGCCGTTGTACGACGACGTGGACATTTTTCGCTATTTTCAAAGCTCGAAATGTTACGCGATAAGAAGTGTATATATGTGGGATTATTGTTTATTCTATGATTGACATCGGTGGGGAGTGTGGCGTGTATTGACATTGCGCAGCAGCGGTACAATGCTGTGCGTAGTGTGTGCTGTTGCGTTTATCGTTTTTTCTGATTTATGTTGTTATAGCTTTGGGTGTGTTTGTTTTCTTTGTTTTAATTTGTTCGATTAATCTTAGTACATTATAGTTGTACTGTTATTTTCTTTAAAAAGCGTCCAACTGGAAATCGCATCAATCAGTACATCTACATATATACCTAATATTTGAACGATATTCGTTACGTTCGTTAATTACGACAAATTACTAACGTCGCTCAGAATCGTCTTTCGAATACAATAATTTATCGTCGCTTTCAAATTCAAAATAACGACGCAACTACAAAATCTCCGCTCGTGTAGTTCGCTTAGGCCGTTATCCTCGGCGTACGTTTTTTCAAGTTTTTTAAACAAAAATCAGTTAAGCGTGAAATGATTTTACGAAATGCGAACGTAATAAATTAGTTCGTTTTTCACCTATTTAATGTACAAAATATGTACTTTTGTACTTTACCGTTCGATTATAAATTATCGATATTTCGCTAGACGTAAATTAAAATCGTTACTAATTAATCGTCGCGAATTAACGAGTATGAAAAAAATACTATTGATATTATCCGTTTGTTAAACGATTTAAACTAAACAACTGTTTATTGGTGCAATAATTTGTTCAGTCGCCATCGATCGTTAACGAACGTTGCGCGTAAAAACACAAATAGTCGTGTATAAATAATATACGCCGATTGAAACGAAATTATACGCCATCGACACGACTGTGGTGTTAAACGTGTATGATATTTTGAAAAATTGAATCGGACGCGTTTGAGAAATTTCGATAAAATTCCTCGTCATCGGCGCGTAAATTCGACAATTTATTGTACTTCAATGTAAAATTACGCTAACGTTGTGTTCTGATTCGTGACGAGTTTATTGATTAATGAAGTCAAAAAGTTTAATGAAACAAATAATATCAAAAGGCTTTACAAAAGACGAAAATATTCTTAGATATAATCGTACGTGTGGTGTGTGTGTGTGTGTATACATACAATGTACGCGCAATAAACAAGTTTGGAAGGATTTCATTTCGGAAACTGGGCTTAAGTATTTCGATAAAATGGAATCTATACATACGCCCGTACCTTACATCGAGAAAGCGATTCAGCTGTAGTTCTTAAAAACGGGCAAACTGCCAAGTGAATAAATTGCCTTATCGAAATTTATTTAGTTTTCCGCTTTATTGTAACGCGTCTTCGTTTCTTTTTTCAATAAACGTTCGATCCGCTCGCGAATCGTTGTATTAAAACTATTCGAGATTGGCGGGCGATACTTGCACACGGAAACCCACATATATATATATATACTGTAGTACTATACTATACTATACTATACTGTAGTAACGCAAAAGGTAAAAAACGTTTTTTCACCTAATCATTGGACTTCGTTTTGACGTCGTTTCTTCACCACTTTTTACGTTATTTTAATCTCGATTTGGTTTTAAATATTAGAAAGCTCGTCATTCGCGAATATGAAACGCAATGTTTTTCGTGAATGTACTTACCGACAATATTACGTATAGTTACGTTTTAATACATTTTCTCAATTTCCTATAGAATATCGTGATGACAGTACCCGTCGTCCGGTGATTCCCTCCGTCGCTGGCCAATCGATTAATTTTCCGACGTTCTTAGGAGTCGGGGAAGATTTTGGAGCAATTCATTCGTCTCGGTTCCCCCAATAGGGACAATAGTGTTCTTTGGTGAACGTATATTCCCGGAAGCAGCCGTGTCCGAGACCGGATTTTGACCTTGGACGACAAATCGTGTATTTTGCCCGCGAACGGTCGATATTTTGTGCGGAATAAGTCGGACGATCTGGACACGCGCTATTTTCCGTTAGCAAATTGTATCCGGCCCATTATCTTATTCCGTTATCGGTATTTCGTGCACTGCGATTCGTTAGGTTTTTAACGATCTTTTATCAGTTTCGTCGCGAATATTTCCGACAATTTAATAGAAAATAATATATCGCGGCGAAACGTACGTTCTTTCGTTCGAAATAGCTCTCAGAATTACCCGACGTCGGTGAACATTTTTACGAGACGACGTTTACGATCGTGTACGAATAAATATCGCCGAATTAACTGTTGTGTGTGTGTGTGTGGGGGGTAGGGAGGAAACGTTCGGCATATTTTAAACATATCGAACCGCGCTTTCCCAAAGTTATTCGCGAACGTTACGATTGTAAAACCGTCGTCGACGAGAGGACGAAAACGGTATCGGAAATCGATTCGCGTCGAAACGTCTCTAAATAGACACGGGGACGATACCGGTCAAATTTACGCACGTAAACGTGTTCGCCGAAGTCGTTCCAAATTTTGACGACGATACAAAGACCTATTTACGCGAAACGGAGTTTTCTACGATATCGAGTTTTGACGACACAAACGCTATTATAAAAATAACAATTTATCGTTAACTCGGGCAAAACCGGGTAATTCGGCTGTACTTATATGTACGTAATATATCTGTAATTCAGCTATAGTAAACGTATACGAGCGTAATATATCTGTATACGGTACGTGCAAAATATAATAGACGTCATAAATGTACGAAAGACGAGAAATTTGCTTTAATTAAATTTCATTCGCGTACCGTAAGTTTCTGTATACACACACACACACACACACACACAAGTACGTACAAGTATTACGCTCCTCATACGGTATTATTGTATACGAAAGTGTTTGACGTTTCGAGATAAAAGTTTATTCGAAAAACGTCAACCTACATTTTGAAAAGGACAACAAAAAGGGGAAACGCCGACCAACGCCCTTGAAGGGTATCAATTAATCAAGACTATTATTTCTCTCTGTTTATACTGTACGGTATACGCGCGCTAGCGGAATTTCACGATGACGACCGCCTGACGAGAGTAGAAAACAAAATCGTGTATACATATATATTGTAGCGTCGCTGGTGATAATGGCCAACGGGCGTACAGAGATGTAATATTTGTGTACAGGTAGGACCAGTGTTTAAAAGGTAACGTGTCACGCATAAAAAGAAATTTTTTTTTATTACGCGAAACTGTTCGATTATGCTCGTGAATCGACATTTTTTTAACGCGTACGTAGACTATAAATCATTCGTTGGTCGAAGATGTTCGAAACGCGTTGTCTGTAAAGAAAAAAAACCCCGATTTTTGGAAAAACATTAGCGAGCTGCCAATACTCGGGCTCATATCGTGGTTACTTAGACAATGATTGTGAAACGGTATTATAATCGCGTTTTAAATTTGAACACAATGACGAAGCGCTATATAAACGACTTTGTTGGATTATGGTAATTAATGAATTCGTTAAAAATTATGAAACGATTTAGTGTTTAAAACTGTTATCCACTTTCCCCGAGTGTAATAAAAATCGAATAAAAAATTGTCCCGAAATTCGAAACAACCGTGTTGACAATATCGACACATTTTTCGAACGTTTTCAGTAACTTTTCCTAACGCCGTAAAGTACTATTGAGAAAAAAAACCCGGGTCAACTAAAGTACCGGCAACATACAATTTACTAGTGAAAAGTAACGCACGTAATGATAACGGAGCGATTGTTTTACACGAAAACTTTTTGACACACAAAAATTATTATAAAACCATTGTCTACATTTGCTCATTTCGCGTTTTAAACATTGTCGAAAGTACTTAGGTACTGCCGTCGAAAATCCAAATCATATTTTTTGAACAGTTTTGGATCATCACTCGGAATTTTCAGATTATAAACGCTTTTATTCTTTCGGTACTTTCTTCAAAGTTAATTATTCCACTGACGTCTTTTAAGGGCTTTGTTTTACTTTTATTATTATGACAATTTGAACCATTATTATATATATACTAAGATATTTTTTTTAAATTATGATTTGTTCGTAGTTTATATTGTTTTCAGTAAAATATAACGAATGACAAAAAGAAGTCGTATTCAGCTCTTACGATTTTGCCCGAAAAAAAACAAACGATATGCGTACGAACTGTTTCGTACAATTTATATTTGGTTTTAATCCGAATCCGTTTTCTTTACTGTCATACCGAAAGTCCTACCGCGAGTTATAAAAAATGTTCTCGAAAACTAAAGTCTACCGAAGTAACGTTTCGCGAGGTACCGAAAGCGGTTTCGTCATTAATACTAATTTCAAAAATATCGCGGACGTTTTTGCAGGCGTTTCGCACGCTGTCGTTATTCCGTATTATTATCGGGGTGGGAATTCGTCGTCGCGTTTAATTCGATAATCTTATCTTTGAAGTTTGTTTTAATAACAATTGAGCGCGTAATAATTTCGTTTCATTGGAAAAACGCGGTTAAAACGTCACGTCGATGAAAGATAAAGACGAATATTGTTACAGTTTTAGGCGCGTAATTCATTTCGTCGAAATTAAAATTTCGATAGTGCACACACTTAGCTGACTGCGTAAAAAAGAGTGGAAACAAATTAAAACGCCGCGATACGATAATGAATCGCGGTGCGCACAATTTTGAATCGAGTTCGAAAATGTTATTAGTTTTTTCATTTCGAGTTTTTAAAAACTATAACATTAATAATTTTCGAAAATCAACCGTTAAAAAATATCCATAACGCTAACACTTTACCGAATACCAGTTTACATAGTTCGCGCCATCGTGTAAGTAAATTTCACAACGTTACACTCGGTTGTTATCAATTATTTTGATAAGCGGCGGAATAACAATCCCGCGGCGTTTGTAATAACCGCGCGAACTTAACATTACCAAAGACAATTTCGTTAATAAAGTACGTAAAAATCCCGCCACACCTGGCGCAATAGGTATTTACGCTGACATGTCAACTTCGATCGATCAACATCGATACCAACCGTTGTGTATTATTATAACTGACCATATAGATTCGTTTCATATCATTCATATTGGTGGTTCATATAGATTCGCGAACCGTGGGTGGCGAAAAGTATTCGGAAATTATTCGAAAATAAAACGAATAGTATTTACGACGTCGCTTATTTTGCACACCGGTGTCGTCAGATTTAAAGAGGAAGTGTGCCAGTAAGCACTTGTAGAACTTTAGAAGTCGCGATATTTTCGGACGAGAAAAGACACTGCGTAGGATTGTTTAGAAGACGAAAAGTTTATTTTCAAACTTACATTTTGACCGATTACAACGTTCTCAAAATTAAACGAACTATACACACACACACACACATACACACATATATATATATACGAGACATAACGAAAGACATATTTTCAGATTTGGACGAAACGCGAAAATGTAATTTTTTTAAAATATTAACGACCGGCGAGTGGTTTCGTAAACGGATTTTCAATTTTATAATTACAAATAAAATAGATCTCAAAGTTAACGTTGTCCGTTCTACAGTTTTCCGATATTTAAATGCGTATCGAATAAGGGAATTTCGATTGGTATTTTTAGAACTTGACGGAGAGTATTTTATTAACGAACAAACGGGACCGATAACATTTATTCCACGGGTTATTTGCCGAATCTGTAAAAGAGTTTATACTTCCGTTCCGCGTATTATTCGTAAAAAACGTGACGTTATATTTTCGGCCCTACGGTTACAATCGACACTAAATTTCACGACGAATTGCAATATGTTCGAGTTGCTTACGTTTAAAAATCGATATGGACGGTAGACCCCGGCGCCGGTGTATAATCGGAATGTCCTTCGGAAATTCCGAAAATATTGCCCGAAATTTACTTTTTTTTTTTTCAAAAATATACAAATAGTTCTTAAACGCCCAACACGAACCACGCGATTCGATATTGAATGTATACAATTATTATTATGGTGTTCGTTGTCGAACGTGCGTAGGATGTTAATTACGCTCAATATTATACGGCACGACCACTATAATTATTTCCAAAGTCGCGCGCGTCAGTCGAGAATCTTTTTTCGAATACGCGCGTATAAAACGTGCACGGGGAACGTGACGAAAAAACGCTCAGATTTCAAATATTCCGCCTAAATTCGTCGACGCGTTCCGCCTGTCCATTAAGCCAGTAGAAAAATACTCGAATTTTAAATAACTCCAAATAATATTAAAACAATAATAGTATAACACGCACATATATATATAATAACCATTTAAACGCGTACCTAAATATTATTTCCCCCCCAGTCCTCTTATTGTAATTTCAAATTTTTTTCCCCCTATTAATTTAATAATATCGTAACTCCGTCTAAAACTCGTATTTTCTACTCAATTAAATTACTCGAGGGGGGAGAAAACCCTCGTAACATAATAATACGCTTATCTGTTCGCCGTACTGTTGCGAAAGTACAACATAAATAATTGTAAACTGCACTGTACGAAATAATTTCGCAACTTTCGAAACGCTAACTTTGTTAATAATAATAATAACAACGCCGACATTTTTGCATCGCCATTAGGTTTATGAACGACTTAAAACGCCATCTGCCTATTCGGAACATTATACATTAAATACGTCTTCGTCGAAGTTAACCGTTTTATCGACCGACATACTGAAATCTTTACAATCTGGGTGCGCATCAGAAATTACCGTATAGCGTGACTGGAATAATATTGATCGCAATTCCCTTCCGTCGTTTTATAATAACACTCGTTGCGCTACGAGAAAGCAACGCGATTTTTAGCCTGTACATAAAGTTCTTTCGGGTCTGACAACGTCGTCGTCGTTGTTTTTTTCATTTCGAGGTGACTAAGCCAAAAATTAATCGAAATATGAGTCACCACGGCGTGCAGTTTGGACAATACTATTTGGAAAAGGTAACATTTGTGTAAGTTCTGTGTTCCACGACGACTTTTTATTCTAATTCGAATATTATACGAAATTAAGTTTTCGATTTTTTTCAAAATTAACCACCACAAGGCTCTTTAATATTGGTATAAATTGGTGGTTTTCGGATTTCCTCTACGAAATGAGATGACATATTAATATGTGAACTCCGTTATTACAAAAATGACTTAATAATAATCGCTTCGGAAAAAATATCGAAATCGATTCGACATTTTTTTTAAAAAAAATGTATCGAAGTTAGTAAACTAACTTCGCTTTCAAATTTCGAAAATTTTACTCAAAGCATACTAAAGTTATCCATCTTCGTGACAAATCTTTCAATTAACAAAACAAGTAAGAGCCAATTTTATTTTTAAACGATAGTAACCGCCCGATACGGTATATATGTATTATTTTATAATTTCTTTTCGGAATATTAACGAAGCATTTTTTTTTTTTGAAATCATACACAATTATTACGTATAATAGTTTTGTATAAAAAATTCGCGTTTTTGGACGTAAATTTTCGTTTTTTGAAATCAATAACTTGGAAAATCTGAACAGTTTTTGAAACCACAAGTTCGAAAAGAAAAACGAAAAACACGGACAATGATTAATACCGATACAACGGAAACTTATTATCTCGACCAATGGAATTAGTGAATATTTTCTTATTTGTCACATGGCGAGGTTAGGTTAGACGTTCCGTACAAACATTACATAATAACAACAGCGTGTGTACGTAAACGCGTTTTTAAATTTTCGTTTTAAATACGATAATTATCGATTAATATTTACATAATACTAAGTGGTTGACCGGGATTGAGTGTGATATGAGGACTGTTGGTGGTGTGCGTGAATGATGTGGGAGATCGAGTGAAGTGGAGGTTAAGAACCAAGGTGGCCGACCCAAAATAGCTGAGAGAATAAGACGAGGAAGAAAAAAAAGATTTACATAATACTCGTAAATGCGTAAAGATATCGCGATATTTATAAACTTGATACGTCGTAGTTTATGTTACAAATTCGCGTCATTACTATTTCCGCTTTGGTGTCTATATATTATTTTCGGCGCTCTGTAAGTATTTGGAGTTGGCGGGACACGAGCGTGTATACGTTTACGTAAAATCGTCAATTTTTTTCTAAAGAACCAAAACGTCCGAACGGAAAACGATCGACCTTTAGATATTACAACGGAGTTGGTGTATGAACGTTACATTATTCGATTCGTTCCCTCCCCCTCGGTAAATTTTGTAAATTATGTTTAGGTTATTAATGCCCTCCCCTTTGCTGCCTCTCATTCGCGTAAATTACTTTAGAAACGGCCTCGAGCTCACCGCGTCGCCGTTACGATTATTGATATTCTACGGTTAGCCACGACGACGACCACAAACAAGTTCAATATCGACACACGTTAAGTAAGCTGTAATTACACGTCGTCCGATACGAGAGCGAACGTGTACGCAATCAATACGGCCAATAATCGTACCCGTGGCTCGGCACGAGATGTTTTTCGTTGGCCGTTACATGGCGCGGACTTAAGTGTTATTTCTTCGGCGCACCCGGCCTGGATATTAGTTTTACGGCACGCGTGTCGGTGAACCGAATAAATGTAGACGGGCTCGCTTAACGTTTACGAAAGCGGTCGTTAATTACCGCGCTTAATAATGCACGGGAAACTCACGCTGTATGGCGGATTTTCTTTACAATTAATAAATTATCGCGCTTAAACGGGACGACTCTGCGTAAATCAACATCAAACGACTTTACGATATTATGCCCTTCACGACGAATCATCGTCGTCACGCGCCAACATGATTGTGCGCCGACATTTTCGTTCCAATCTTTTATTCTATTCGGAAAACCGCGGCGTTTCGCCCGAAGTTGTAGTACACCACCTACGTCGTTAACGGTTACAATATTCGCCGCGATGTCGAACACAATATATATATAAATCGTCCCGAGTTCGCGTTATGTATTTCGTTTGTGCAAAGTGTTCCGGCGTCGCGTAACTTCCGGAAATTAATTTCCATATTTCAGTTCGCGATTTCGTACACGGCGCAATTTATAGCGCGTGGCACAAATCAGTTGGCGAATATGCGAAAGTGGCCGTAAAAACGAATGAAAAGCCGCTTTAAACACTATAATTATCCGTATTACCGACTTCAAACCGTTTTCGGTAACCTCCGGGCCGGCGAGCGTATTATTCCAGGCGAACTCGAAACGTTTCCTAAGAAGCATCGTGACACAGTGACGTTGTCGGTACTTCGTCGATTGTGTCTTTCGCTTATACGTTTCGAGATCCTTAAGACGATATTTTGACGCGCTGCTGAAAAACGCCGAACGCCAATAATCGTTCGCGTTATTACGTAATATAATTGCGTCGACTATCGTTTCGTTATGATGAACTGTTGGAGTTTAGAAAACGAAAATGTATCTACCGTTCGAAGTAATTTTTAATTTTACGACTTTTACGTTCAATACGATCGTTTGTCGTAAGTTTTTTTTGAAAATTGCCCGTTGTTGGCGCTTAAATATACCTTTTTCAATAAATAAATCGTCCAGTATAGAGCGATACATTTAACACGCGCAGTTGGAAGAATTATTGTTTTATAATAATTATTATTTTACAATTACTTCGAACGTGTTCTCTCAGAAGGAAAAATTGTCTTCGTTCCGAAATTTCGTCTAAATGTATCGACATATTATGGTAATAAGTTTTGACGCCGCCAAAGTAGTGTAATCATTTTAGAATCGATTACGCAAAATGTTGTTCTTTTTTTTTAATAAATTTAAAGCGACGTCCGATCGTGTTCTCGTTTTTCTTTTAATTTTTAAATTGAATCTTAAACGTTACAATTACCTCGTGTGCACTGAAATACAATGTATTTTCGTGTAATTTTCGTACGCTGATAATTTGTCGGCCTGTGTTTCACTCGTCGTAATAATATTTCAATCGTAATTTTCAGTTTACGGTGTTCGTGAATGAATAACCGTATTACGTATTTTATTTTACGTTTATAACCGGTAGCAAAAATTCCATTTTGGCGTATCGAAAATTCCCGCGTACTATTCCTTTGAATACTATGAAAATGAAAAAATGGCGTTAGACAAAACCTTGTTGTTCTTACAAGACTTTAATCGTATTTTATATATACGGAACTTTTTGTTTCCCAGTTTCTAACGCACATAGCTTTGCGTGCGTGCGCATTATAGTTTTATATACTTTTAATAATTTTTCTCGCCTCGAGTTTGGGTTTATATCCGTAGGTTCTTAGACACACGCCAACACAATCGGTAAATTATTTTAAGCGATTACAACTTATTGACTTCTCGACGACTATACGGACTACAAGTACACCAAGTAGTATATTACGTTATATAGATATCATCGAATCGATGTCGCAAGGCAAAATAACGCGTTATTATACCGTATGTTTGATTTCGTTAAGGAAAAAGAACATCGTGTTTCTTCACAAACACAAACTCACGATTAGCGCGCGTGTTACAACCAATTTCGAACGTCGTTAAAATTCATTTTCATATCCGCGTGAAATACGAAAATAATTTTCGCCGGGGTCAAAAGTTTGCGCGAAATCGATTAGGGCGCTTTTCGCCGTACGTAATTTACGTTCGCGCTATGTTTCCGTGTTGTCGTTTCAAACGTTCGAATTATACTCGCGCGACTGATATTCGTCTGGACGAAGTATCGCTCAAAATTATTCCGGCAAATTACGAAAATTGTTTAGAACGTACGAATATTTCTAACTTGTACGAAATATACGCTCATCGCGAACAACGGTAAACACAATGACTCCGCTACTGTAGCCATAAATGTACGGCAAAGACGCGTGAAGATAATTTTTCAAAATAAATAGGAACGTTTAAACGACGTTAACGTGATTATTGACGACGGCAGTGTTATTTCTCACCGACGCTCTCTCTCTCTCTCTCTCTCTCAATCGCAAGCAACGAAGACCGGCGTAATCGATAGTTTAGCTAGTGTACGGTCAATTACTATCGCGGACACTGCGTTTATGACTATTGTTGACCGGCGACCGTGCCGCCACCGTTGTTCGCGTGTTTTCTCGTTATATTACGCGACTTGATTAAATAAACTAAAACGCGAATTCAATGGCGTCCGTAAAAAAAAAAACGACGACGACCGACGCGGGGTGGCAGATATGGTTTGAACCCCTCAAAACCCCCCTCCCCGACTACGTCACTGCAAACGTGTATTGTCGTACACCCATTAATCATTAAAATATATAGAGATACCCGCGCTTAACGTTATATACGTACATCGTGCACAGTTACTTGTATGAAGTCCGTCGACGAATTAATTACGAATACCCCGCGCATAGTTCATCGTATTTCGATATTATACGTCGACGTTTTGTTTTGCCCGTCGTCGTTATTATTATTATTTGCCCGATTCGTTCGTTATTCGTCGTCGGCCACCGGCCCCGCGTTTATCGGCGACGCCGGAACGGCAAAATATTCCGACGGTTCGTTGCGCGCAGTACGGGCACCATTACGTTTGATTTCGGATCCCAATCGTCGTGCGTAGTTTATTCGATTCGTCGATAACGTAAAAATCGTAAAGCCAAAACAATTTTAACGCTTCGGGTATTGACGAAATTACGAGATTCGCTCGAAATACCGCGGCGACAGGTTCAATAATATCCGCAGAGGCGAAACGTTCGTTCGCGATATCCGATTTAATTAAAACGTACGCTTCGCGACGCCGGTTCCGTAACATGTTAACGGCGCGTTTGCCATATTTTACTTTCCCCAGACTCGAACGTATGCCTACGACAATCCGAAAACGTCATGTCTACGGTTATACAATCAACGCGACGCACATTTCTTTTCCGCTTTACAATTTTTGTAAAATTTTTGTAACACAAGTCGTTCACAATTTTACGACGTAGCCACGACAACAGTCGTGAACTTTGTGCGATTATTTGAATAAGCGTTCGTCGAACTTAACTGTCACGAAATTCCACTAAAACCGAAACGGTTTATTTTCCCGTTATTGGTCCTCTATTTATATATACAACGCGTCCGTATGTATTACGCGGGTCGACTACACGCGAGAACATAAACAATAAAGCCTTTATGAACGTTCTTCGGTTTTTTCATCCACATAAATAACACACTTCTATAAATACTACCGGGGTATCGTTTTTTACGTTAAAACTAATTCGGCTAAACTATCTACGGTAAAACCGCTGATATATGTAAAAGTCGTTATTAGGGCACGGTTATCGGCGCCCTTTGAAAACCGCGTTTACGCTTTTTGAAACGCAAACAATGCCGGTCAAAAAGCCTAAAAACGTCGGAAAATGTCGTATCTATTTATAATGTATGTATCGCGTATACATTTTATGGCGACGAGTACGAATTAAAAAAAAAAAAACCGAAATTAACCTACGAATACGCAATAGGTAACTCACACGCGTATCGATTTGAAGTTAACACAATCCGACACTTGCCAACGATACTATACTTAACATCTTTGTTCAAAACAAACGAAACAAATAATATATATATATATCGTCAAATAGAAATACCGTCGCTAGACGGTGACCTCGATTAAGTTCGTTAACCGTTTACTTACACGTATCGTATTTGTTGGGTATACGAAAATAAAATGTAAATATGTATATATAGAAAACAGGGTAAAAAATGCGAAAAGCGTATAGGAAAATAATGAATTTCGTATTGAAAATTGTAAAATTTGTATTGAAATCCGACGTTATTATTTTACTAAACACACCGGATAATTATGTCGTCTCGATTCTGTACTGGTCGGGAAGTGAGAATTCGATTACGGTATGTATAAATAATATATAATTCGTTTCTCGAACGAAGTCGACGTACTGACTACAACTCGTAGATTAGGATTTATATAACGAGGCACTATATAGCCGATGAAACGTAATTAAGCCTTTTAAATAAGTCGTTTTCGTGAATAGTCCGACAAAAACAAATACCCGACATATGTCTGATGCAAAAAGTTCCCGGACTTATTCCTATAGGTTTATTTAGAAACACTCTTACGACGTAGTACTCTCCGTGCTTAATCTCCCCCGACGGCGCATAGAAAATCCGTGTTCCGAATGTCCGTCCGGTGGTTTTGTATCTTCGACAACCCTTATTAAATGGACACCGGAAAATTGAAGAACATTAACGGTAACCGAATTTGACGGCTAGAAAAAAGAAGTACCGTCGTGTACCGTTTGTTGTTGGCAAAACTCGCGAACGTTACACGAGCAAAAAGCGTCGTCGCGTAATTTCAATAGCGCCCAGAACTTTACGATCAGACCCGTGTCGTATGTCGTTCGTTTAAATTGTACGTTCATCGCGTGTCGCGTCAAATTTGTAAAATACTACGGCGTCGAGGTAATTTGTTTATTTTAACGCGACGTATAAAAACAAACAAATTGTGTACTTCGTCGCGCGTATCCCGTCCGAAAAAACCCGAATAGCGGACGTTCGTCATCGGCACGACCTCGCGGCCACTACCCTGCGCGATTAATGGCGAAGGTAATTTGTCACCGGACACGAGGCTCGGTTATTACCGACCACGCGCGCGCGGTATCGGTCATCGCGGCCGCGTAGGTGCCGTGTATACATATATATATATATATATATATGCGAAAGGTATACTGAGGCGAATTTGACGATATCCCTCGTAGGCAGAGAGAGAATTCGGGAAAAAAATAAAAACGAAAGTAATTAAAGGCCGAAAATAATTTCGTAACCGTACGGCCGGCCCTGATAATTTCGACGTTGTTCTTAGGAGCCGTCGTCGAAGTCATCGTGTAACGTATTCGATGTCGAAGAATCGGACAAATCCGGGCCAGGGATCATAAACGGATCAATTTCGTTTTTTCGAACCAAATTCGCGAAGACAATACACGACGATCGATCCCAAACGTCGAATAGAGCGTTAATAGTGTTCGCCAGACACATTGTATACGAGTATGGACGTCCTCCTCGGCCGTATAGAAAACGTTGTGCAGACGACGAGCTCATTCTTTCGGTAAATGATCCACGGCACACGACTTCGCGTTAACATTCCGATTGTACAAAATCCCTAGGGACGTTAACGCGAAATATTCCACAATGGACGGTACCCGAAAAATCTATTGTCGCCGTTGTTGTTTGTACGATTACATTTTTTCGTCTGGACGAATACGAAACGAATGCCTAATGACCTATTTATAATACGCGTATACGATCGACGAGAATATTCTATTACGCGATGAATGCGTAACTAGTTCACGACGCGTCGTCAAAACGAATTCGAATTATTCGGCCGAATCCG